>OY740766.1:138434456-138740033 GCA_963513935.1 Aphrophora alni
AAGTCTAATGAAAACTGTGATTGTCTGCTAGTTGTAGCGATGGCTGTTGAAATTAGCGCTATTTTCTTCTGACCACTTCTGGAAGCAATTGCAGATACGTGTTTTGCTGTGGACACATGTTGATTTATAAAATACTTCTTTTCATGATTAACTATCTTTTCACAAACTTTACACAATAAGACCTTTCCATCTGTTGAAAACACATCGGCACCAAATTCGTTAACATAACTGTTGAGTTTACTATTTAACGGTTTACTGAATTTAGGCATTCTAGAATGAATTTATGTTTTAAAACCCAACAAGAACTAATTATATTTCTTTTCTTACAAAGATTATAAAATATAAGTGGTCAACATAAAAATTAAACAAGCAACTTGCACTATAAATAAAATAGTCGACAATAATAGCTAACGACTGACGAGATACTGGCACGTATCACATCTAGCTGTACAGTACTGAATAAGAGAGGCAGCACACACGCACAGTTAAGTTATTGGTGGGAGTAGGCTAAACAAACAAAACTTACATGCCTGAACATTTTTCCTAGAAATTAGAAACAGTTCATTCATTCTCTCTCTCTCTCTCTCTCTCTCTCTCTCTCTCTCTCTCTCTCTCTCTCTCTCTCTCTCTCTCTCTCTCTCTCTCTCTCTCTCTCTCTCTCTCTCTCTCAACCAATTCTAATCGACCCTGACGATATTACAATATTAGAGAACTAGGGGTCTTTATTTTAAGTTATTTTCTTTTTGTTTTTATAAGCCGATTATGAAGGAATGGTGTTTATCTTTTAAACAACAAGAAAATATAGATAAAGTTATGAAATGGGGCTAGAAATTGACAACGAGGCTTTTACGGATATATCCCTTGTAAAGCCTTTTGAGTAATTTTTTTTTGAAATTCTGTCTGGCAGTCTATCCGGCGTCTGTCGTTTGTTGTATGTACAGTGTTATACAGCCGAAACATTTTTTAATCAAATTTGGTCTGCTGGTATATTTTAGAAAATTCACGTTAATTTTTTGCTAAAACAACAGGAACTACACATTTTCATGTTATCTGCAAATCAACAATTTGTAAAGATTATGAAAATTAAATCGTTTTGTTTTGATTGACCATACAAAATTGAACCATATTAGTTTTATAAAATTGTAGGACACGCTGTATTGTCTCGTTTATCAAACTAAAACATGTGAAACGTAAATTACAAAGACTTCATTCAGACTGTCCAACTTATACAAGTAATGTCAGCAAAATCTCTGCATAAATTAGAATGGAAAATATTATCACTGAATAAGAAATAATTTAGGTTGTGAAAACAGACTCTACCCTTCAACCTGCGTGTAGCGGAGAGGAAAGATATGCCGTTTTATGACAAATTACTGCATTAAGGTAATCTAGAATCCATAGTCTGCGCTACATTTTCCAAATAAGTAACTCCATTATGCTTTTTATGTCCGTTTTATATTCAACCACGTACAGGAGAATAATAACAACATCTATATTTAATGTTAAATGCACTAAAATATTAAGTGAAATTATCTGTTTTTTTTAGGATTAAACTTCAGAAATTACAGGGAGTAAGTCCCCACTGAGATCTTTCGTGTTGTGTTTCGGCCCTACCGGGTATGTAAACGACCCTCCAATCTCTACGCTCGTGTCGATAAATCGATCCTGCCACAACTATATCACATTATCTTGATTGGTCAGAGATCGAAATTATATATTCTATTGCTATTTGTCATTGTAGATAGGTCGGGTTGATACCAATATACTTCGATTGAAATCGTTAATATAATTTAGTGTTATAACTTGAATAACACATGAGATTTGATTACCAAAAAAGTGTTTTTCAATAAGTTCTATATGAGCACACTATAGTCACCTACACCAAATTTCATCATCCTATCTTAATTTTTGTTGCCGCTTTCGTGTTTACGTACAGACGACAATGACAACAACGTAAACAACGACAAGCTTTAAGGATAAAAACGAATGTGATAACAGTTCTCTGGATAAATTTTTAAGATAATTTCAATTTTATATTTGTTGATCCCTTAACGAACAGTGAAAATCGAATTTTATGTATGCTAACATAGTTACAATACAATTATAGCTTATGAAAATAAAGATCTTGAAATACAGAAACCTCTGTGTGTAGACAACAATGAAAGACTAACAGTTGAAAAAAAGGGCAGAAAGCTAGAAACAGACTTTAGGCTGTGTTAGAAGGTCAACATATTCAATTCGTTTTCACACAATGTAAAATTTAAACCATACAAGTTAGAATGTTGTTCATGAAGACAAGCCGGAATGTATTCATGAAGCAGAGACAAGCAAAGAGCAAGAGAAGATCTAAGAAACTGAAACTCAGCAAAACAAAACGACAAAAGAAACACAAACATACAAACTAAGAAGCAACAAAGAACTTAAGAGATAGGAACAAGACAGAGAAAGAAAAATAATATTGACCTTCTACCAACACATGAAAAGAATCCAGTTAAAAATTTTATCAAAGAAAGTATTGAGTTGTTACCAGGAAGACAGAAACATACAAATACCATGAGTAAAAGAAATGAACCAAAGTGGAGTAGGAGAAGAGGAAACGACAGAAACTTGTTCAGGGGAAAAAATATTAGATGTGAAGAATCAAACAGCAAAGGAAAACGAATGAAAAAATATGGTTATATCGAATGATGAAATGCAGAGACGAAACCAGAGGATGAAGGAGTTTATGTAGAAAACAACAATGAGATTATTAACGTAGTCAACAGTAGGCTGAAACGATAAAAATGAAAAGAGATAAAAAATATTATGTTTCTATGGAAACAAATGTAAATTCATATACATTTAAGTTACTAATAAATTAATTTTGTTCAGAAAAAAACAAAATGTTCCTGGATTGTGTGTCACCCTGTATTAGGCAATTGTTCTGCTGTGCGATCTTAACCATTCTGGGTACCATTCTTATTATTTCCCTTATGACGTATTTTCATTCACCGGAAGAATACAAGCTGTGATAATTTAGAAAATAATTGAAAAGTTTAAATTGTTAATCTGGAGCAATATTTTTGTAAGAATTTTTAAAACGTTCTATTTCTTAAGACGACGATTTCTAAAATATATACAGAATTTGTAATCTTGTGTCTTGCTTGAAACTCTAAAGCTATGAAGAAAAAAATATTTTTTTACAATTTAAATTTTACAAAACAGTTGTGACATTACAGGCTTTGACTAAATGGACCTTTAGTCTTATGAATAATTATTGGACTTCGAAAACCATTTATCAAAATAGTTAATGGAATGGCAGTTAAGGCATATTTTAAATCTAAAAGAACATTAATTAGCCTACTGTTAAGATACTTCTAAAATATATTATGTATATTAGCAATAATATATACTTTGAACTAGTAACAATATTTTTGAGTTTTTCTTTTATCAATTAAACATAATTTTAATACTTGGATCAATATTTTTTATCTTATTTTTTAAATGAATTTTTGTATTGAAAATAATATATTGCATTGCACAAGAGAACACATTCATTATTTATATAATTTAAAAGTTGACGAGACCATCATTGTACTTAGTCAGATCCACTGTACAATGTAATAAAAGCATATTAATTATTTAACGAGAAAAATATATGACTAAGATATGGAATTGAACCCAGGACTTTTGGTTTTACACACCTATGCTCTACCAACTGAGCTATTCTTGTCTCTTCCCAGCAGAGGATATACACTTCTCATTTGACTACGTTTATTCCAATTTTTTGAGTTATTAAATTAACTACTACGTTACAAATGAATTTGAAATTAAATAACCATTTCAAGTGAAAAATATACAACATAAACTGGGAATTGAATCCAGGACATTTTCGAGCAAATGCTCTACCAACTTAGCTGTCCTTAGTCGTTTCTCACCATGGGGACTTCTCATTTCGACTATCAAATTTGGTTTGTGACCACATTTTGGACATATCTCGAGGCATTTTTTAGTACTTAAAAATTTTGGGTAGCTGCCACAATGCTAAAATTCAAAATTATAATATTCTCAAAATCGGATTATCTTGATCAAGTTGATTTATACTAAAGACTCAAAATAAACATATTAGACGCCATATCCTTATATAATAATTGGTAATAAACTATTATAAAAACCAACCTTTCAAAATTGGTTCTACAGATTGTTCAAATTTTGGTGAAATGGAAAGATAATTTATCAAAACCAGTATGCGAAATTGGGAGTAAACGAAAACTATGGTTAAGAAATAATTGTCAAAAAATAAATACATTTTAAAACATAGAAGAGACTTACAAAAAGTTGGTGGAGAGGAGTCTTTCATAAAACTTATCCCGCATGAAGAAACTCGGTAATAATGAAAATTAACCTCCGGGCCTAACTTTAGTAAGTACAGGTTTGGCAATCTTGCAGGACTGTAGCGGGATTTTCTCAAAACTGGCTCTACTGATTTGTTCAAATTTTAGTGAAACGTGAAGATTAATGATTCAAACTTTTGCGTAAAATGGTAAAAATTTAAAATTCAGAAATAATTATTAAAAAAAAAAACCTTAATCCCTTTCATTAATGGTTTGATTTTAATCAAATACAATTTACGCTGACGGCATATTCCATATAAATATGGCCCAAAGGACCGCCTTTATTATTTTTTTACAGCTATGGTTCATTTTTACTTTTTACCGACAATTACTGAACTAAAATCAAATTAAACTGTATGGATGCGAGCAAGTTGTACAATGTTTTTGCATTGTTTGCGAAGGTGCAGTTTCATTCTGACATGCTGTACGAAAGAATCGCCATTATTGACATTTGACAGTAATGATTCACATAATATAAAACTAATCTAGACAGGACGAAATACGAATAGAATAACATGAATTTAGGGGCGAGACAAATAAATCAATAACCACTCTACACCCTTCTGTAACACTGATTACAGCTGACACCTTTCACCGGAAACTAATGTAGTTTTCTTTATTTCCGTCTTCCTATTTGTTTTCATTACGTTTTATTTTATACAGTTGGTTAGCTCAGCCCTGCTTGATTCGTAGCTATAAGAATATCATTTTCTGGTGAGGTTATGGTTCGAAATTGCAATTTTTGACAATACCTTCGCTATTTGTCATTGTAGAAAACGTAAGGTAGGTAACATTTATCGCAGAATTGAAATCTGTATATTTGTATATAATTAAATGTGTTGAATAAGTTAAATAATACACGAGATATTATTAAAACAACAGTTTAAAATGGCTGCCATTTTGACATTTTCAATCCGATTAAAAAAATGTCAATAAGGTTCCTATTGTTGCCTGTTGCAAATTTTATGTTTCTATCTTTATTTTTATGGCCACTATCGTGTTACGTAGTCTACAGACGACAACTGCAACGACGACGAACGGTATGACGAAAATAACTGCTATGTGAAGATAAGACTAAAACACAAATAAAATATTTTGACAATTAACAAACTTACCTGTATACCGAGTAATTTACAAATATAAAAATACGAATAAGTGTTAATAACCAATACGTCGAAAACATCACAGAAAACAAAATCATATGTTTTGAATAAAAAAGTAAATATCAAGGGGATTAGAGAATACATTATCGTACACCATCTGTGACAATGTGGCAACATTGCAGAATACAACACCCAGCTGATCTCCACCTGACTGTTTTAACACTGTAGTTATAACAATTCATTATTATCTTAGGTAACCATGGAAACATATCAGAATTTTCTAAATATTTCTCAAATTTTAACTGTTCAAATAAAATTATGGAAACTACTTCAAATAATTCAGATCCAATACCGAACTCTAAACGCTGTTCGTGGTTAACATCCCTGTGTTCTAGAGAATCACAATGGACTTATATGGCTCAACTGTACGCAGGAGAAAGACATTTTCCTTTTGTCAATATGCTTTTTATATGTGTTGCTTTATACACGTTGATTATGATTATAGGTGTTTATGTGGCTTATTATTCAGGCTGTTTTTATAAAAATTATTAGAGGGAATTATATATATATTGTGTTATAAATTGTATAAATATAATATAAAGTAATTATACAAAAATTAAAATTAATAAGTTTTTTTTTATTGGATAGGGTTAAGTAAACCAGTAAACTAGTGTTGTGTAGCCTAATCAAAAATTTCGACCTCAGGTTTAACTGATATTCACGTTTCTTGGCTTCAGAAAACCGATAAAGTAATTTTTGACATGCCGTATGCCCATCATGTAAATGTACGACAGCGGCCACAAAAATTAAGATAGAAACATGAAATTTCCAATTAGGTATATATATAAATTATATAAACAACTTTCAAAAATTCTAAAAACTTTATTACCTAATGTCAAAATGGCGAAAAGTTTTAACAGTTTTTACTTCATAACCATAATTTGTAACTAAATTATACAAAATTTTCATCTAATGGTTAGAACCACAGCTCTCTACGATAAAAAATAGCGAAGTTATTGTCACAAATATGGCATAAAACCTGTGTAACAACTGTTTTAAACCAACTTAAATATACCAATATGTAACATACCCTACAAGGTCCGAGAAACCAATTTTAAGCACTACATTTAGAGTGTCTGCTTGTATCAACATTGTACGATGAGACTGGGTAAGTACAATGACGTCAAGCCTTAACTAGTTTGTAGGTGAACATGTCGTGTTAGTGTGTATCTTTTGTCTTCAGTACCCCGCCATGCTTGCTGCAATGTGTTTGGGTGCATTCTGAACGCAATTGGATACGTTCTAGTAATATAAAAAAAAGAAAGAAAAATATTTTGTGTCGTTAAGTAAATACTGATACAGGGTGGATGCACCTTTTGTTAGGATCAGTTCCTTTAACCAGCCAGGATTCTTTATTTTTAATATAATCGAATGGTTCAGTACTCAATTAACCTTTATGAATAAGAATAACTTATTACAATGCTATGATCTTTTTCTTATTAATAATCCAGATGACTCTGATTATTGTGACTCACAGATTTGATTCTACATTATAGTTTAACTATCTGACACTGAAATAATTAAAAGTTCCCTAATACACGAAGTTTGCTCACCCTGTTTGCAATTCTAATGGATGCTCGTCTGAAGTCTCAATTCTCCCAGGAAGCTCTTACTCGCCAAGTCCGTCTGGCTATATTCACGAATTCCTGCAGTAATTTCCCTTGATCAATCTTGGCCCACTGACCGTGTTTCCTCCCACCTAAGGGTTTATATATCATTGTAGCATCAATGACGTGTGTCTGGCTTGTAAGGTAAGCCATTTCGTCAGTTTTCCAGGTCTGTCACAATAAACTTGTCTTTCTGACTTCTTAAAAAGAAATTTAGACTATATTCCTAACTAAAACTATCATAATTCCAAACAGATAGTTCAGTTGGTAGAGAATTGAAGCGTCAAGCCAAAGGCCTTGGGTTCAAATCCCACTCTAGGTCGTATATTTTCACTTGAAAATTTTATTTAATTAATAAACTCTTGGTAAAAAATGTATAAGCGTTAAAATCAATAATCCGCTGGCTCCGTCTACCACCAGCCTCATTCAACTATCCAACAGCAAAAGAAACGAAGGGATCTCACATTTTTACAAACTCTCTTTGCACTACCGTAGTAGGCCTACAATTTTGACTATTTATAGTTAAGTGGCATTTGTTCAAAATATTAAAATATATAAAAGTTTGTTTCATAACCATTTAAAAGACTAAGCTTGCATTTTATTACTTTTATATGCAGCCGTTAATTTCGTTAATAACGGCGTCAGAGTCGTTTGCTGCACGTGAGTTATTAAAGGGAGTGACGTATTTTAATTTACTTTATTTTTTTATTGTTCGAAGCGTTTATCACTGATTCTTCGGCTCTATCTAAAGCCTAAGCTTGCATTTTTATTACTGTCTAGGGGTCAGACTATAATCAGTGTTATAATTTATGATTAAGAGATTATCAAATTTAATTAATCCTCTTTCCACAAATATATGTAGACGAAATTATTTGAGTTATCACAGTAGGGCTAAAACAAATTCAGATAGGAACGTCGGTTACCTATAGGGGACTATAGTGTGTGTTCTCTTAGAAGAACCCTATTGAAACTCGGATTGAAAATATCTGCCATTTTAAAACAGATTTTTGTTTGTATTCCGTGTGTTATTCAACTTATAACACACTAAATTATATACAAATTTTCAGATTTCAATTTTGCATGCAATGGTAACAACTTCACCTCTACACGATAACAAATAGCGAAGTTATTGTAAAAAATGGAATTGGAACTCTGATATTCGTATAATTACGAGATCTTGCAGAACCGCATCACCAACAAGAGAGCAGGAAGTGGAGGCTCCTTCTCTCTCTCTCTCTCTCTCTCTCTCTCTCTCTCTCTCTCTCTCTCTCTCTCTCTCTCTCTCTCTCTCTCTCTCTCTCTCTCTCTCTCTCTCTCTCTCTCTCTCTCTCCTCTCTCTCACACA
Source organism: Aphrophora alni (assembly GCA_963513935.1). Classification (NCBI taxonomy): domain Eukaryota; kingdom Metazoa; phylum Arthropoda; class Insecta; order Hemiptera; family Aphrophoridae; genus Aphrophora; species Aphrophora alni. The sequence continues at coordinate 138,442,945 of OY740766.1, forward strand.
CACACACACACACACACACACATACAAATACAAACACACATAAATATATGTATAGCTTCATGTGTATGTACACAGAGAAAACGTGTATAAGAACTTTTATAAACAACTGGATAAGATCACGTGATCTATCAGTACAATTTAACATTTACTACAAAGACCAGAAATCAACTTTTGAGGTTTACCTTTGAAGTATCTGATTGTATTAGATTATATGATAGAGGTGGGTAAGTCCATCAAATGGTTATTATTATGTTTATCATGTTTAGTTTACTTTATGGTAGCGGTTTACATGAATCCTCAGGGATCTTCTTTGAGTAAGTATGGGCTAAGCAATCCCTGGACCTACATCTAGGGTATAACTTTACTGCTGACTGCTGAGGACAGCTTACTGCTCACCGTCTTCTTTTCAAACTTTTTGTACTTAACCATTTAACTGTCAAGAGCCTATATAGTAATGTCACGTAACGGGAAAAATTGTCTGCAAACCGCCAAGAGCCCATATATAGGCTTGGACAAAATTGCCCATAAACCGTCAAAGGTCTATAAATATATATATGCTTGGGCAAGATTGTCTGCAAACCGCCAGGGCCTATATATAGGCTCCAAACATTTTAGCGCTTGGCGTAATCACTTTCTATTATATTGTAAAACAATTAATACTATTTGATTTGCAATGATATGCGCTGTAATAATATTACAAATTTCTTTGGTTATTTTAATTTTTTTTATATAGAACACAGTCTTACAAAGTTACAATATTTTGATGGCAGTGTCGTGTACTGGCTACGTTGTTGCTACAGCTGAGCTTGTTTAATTGGCTTGTTATAGTTTGTTTTGGAGGGAATGGTTTTTCTTTCAAGTGTTTTATACACCTATTATTTTATAAAATTAAAGTTTTGTTTATTTCAAGGGAACTATTTAATTTATGCATCCTAGTACAAAACACAGTGACAACAGCCGAGATTGGTGAGTAAGCCTAGGTCTACACAATTTTATAACAATACATAATTTACTTAATAAACATTTTACATATAATTTTCAATAACATTTGGAATAATGAGGTGCAGGTTGGCTGCAACAAAAAAAAATTTCCTAATACTTTTTATTCTCAAAAGACGAAATTCCTAGGTTTATACAAAAAAAAATGGCGCTTTCCAACAAAATCAATGTTTTATAATTGATTGGAAATAAGTAAAAAAAATCTATCAAATAATGTTCTTTTATAATATTTTTGTTTTTAATTAAATTTGTAATAAAATAACGTTCAGTTTAGTTGCAAAAAACAACAAAAATTTTTAAGACTTTTGGGTTTTAAATTTAGATTTTTTTTTGAAAGTTTTGATATTCTTTCATGTTTAAGTTTTTAATAAAAAAAACAAACAAATACAGTTTTGTGGACACAAATGTAGTACAATTACGAAAAAAACTAGACCATAAGCAAAGTTCTAAAACAAAAACTAAAGTAAATACGATGGTTGATGTGTAAATGTACAAAAAGTGCCAAAATGGCCTCACGGGCACAAAGGCCTGGCAACCGACGGTACTACATGCGGCAATACCTCTGGCGCTCGGCTACTTTCCCGTCAATTTGGGTTGGTGGTCAATGGGTTAAAAATGTTCCCAGATTAAATGTACTCAGATTAGCGCCAGCTTGAACCGCTTTCAGCACAATTTTAGTGACGTGTTTACATCTACTCCTAAGTATGTTATTAGTTTTTTTCAGATGATTTCTGCCTATGTAGATCTTCGAGAATATGAAAGCTCTTCTATCTGTGACTAATAGTGACTCCAGTTTTTCGATCGCCTATTGCAGAAGTCTACTCAATAAATAACATGCCGAACATTTTCACATACTATTATTATGCTTTGTGTAGCTGTAATGGCAAGATTATAACAATATTTGGTGACACAATATAATGTTAGTCGTTGTATGTCCTGCTCACACAAGAGAGGGTGTTGGTTATTTATTTATCAAGGGGCGGGATTAGTCTATGGAATGCCTTTATTACTAAACCACTAACATACTCTGCTTGTAATATCCAACTACATATTGTTTATTAAAGGCGACAGACTTCTAGTTCCGCCTATCTTAAAATATTTTCCAAATAAATATAACCTTTATTTTGTTAGGGCACTCTAGTCTGCTTGTTGGATCATTTTGATATCTAGCAACCCCCATTTGTTTTTCAGAAAGATACTAAGTATTATATCTTTAGTACTGTTTTATTTTTATGTATTTATTTATTTTTTTTTTTTTTTTTAATAACTGGGCTGTGAGAACCTCCATCAGAGGCCTCACCGGCGCGACCTATAGATCTTTTGCCGCCCCAATTTCCTTCCTACACCCCCCCCCCCCAGTAATACCCGTCATCCTTATGAAGGAACAGATACTACCGATAGGGTTGTCTAGGATGGTTTCCATCTCTTTCCCCGGAGGGCCTAGAGAGTATAGCCTGGCTCGTCCTAACTCCTCACACTCTAAAAGAATGTGTTCTGCGGACTCTTCAGCCAGACCACATTTCCTGCATGTACTGTCTGCAGCAATTCCTATCCTGTGTAGGTGTTTTCTAAGGTGTCAGTGGCTCGTTAAGAGCCCAACCACCCACCTCATGTTATCCCTTCTGAGAGAGATGAGTTGTTCCACATGTTTCTTGCTTGGTCTAATCAACCTTTTAGCAAGTCCACTAGTGGTTGAATTCGTCCAGACCCTGTTCACCCCCTCCCGCATCCACGCATCAACCGCTGCCCTGGCATGTCCATAAGAGATTCCGAGCACCGGTTCCGGGCCCACGAAAGGGGATTCAGAGCCTGACCCGGCTAGTTCCTTCCAGACTCCCATTCTTCCCTAGAGAAGATCTTCGTCTTAAAAGGCTTGTCTAATGAAACATTAGCTCCGCTTTCCAGCCTAGGCGACTCATTGAAGCCTGGTAGACATCCATCTGAGAGGATCTTCATCTGCGCAATGAGAGCAGACGAGACTCCAGGATGTCCTCCTCAGTGAGTGACCTTTCCGGAAAGTCTTTAGGCACCACCGAAACCCCGAAAGAAGTTAGCCTATCTGCATATGAGATTTCCAACCCCCTTCTGGGTCTCTTTATTGCCTGGTTGACTCCAGAGCTTGAACGACTGCTGACCTCGGACCTTTGCCTTTTTGGCGTTCCTACATCAGCAGCCGCTCCCCTGCTCATCGGAGTAGCTTTCGGCTATTCCACCCAAGTGCCCGCAGCCATCTTCTCCTCCTTTCGACGCCCCTTCTTCTAACGATAGAAGGCGGCGCCTTTCTTAGCTGGATTATCAACGTGCATCCGGTTGATCCTGGATGCCGTTTGACTCAGATCTGCATCTGATGTACTTACCTCAGAGAGTGGTACAGTGGATCGACTTTCTGCCGTAGCAGACCTGTCGCCACTGTCCCTTGAGAAAGTGGTAGCCTGCTCAACTGGAGCTTCAACCATCTCTTGTACTGTCATGCTTCTGGCCTGACCCATTGGGACTTCCAGTGGCATTTCTTCATCGTCAAGGCGCAGACTGAGGACATTCTCAACTGGAGATTCCCTCTCTGCGCCGATCGCGGGTCACCCAAGCCTCCAGAGCGCAAAGTGATATGTTGGATCCAACCCTCTACAAAGAGTCTTCACCTCAATCACCCGCCACCCCTTCATCAAGGGTCACCGTATCGCCCAAGCAGGGTGTACCTGGGCGCCCCACTTTCCCAGCAGGGGGGAGGATCCCCCTATCCAGGCCTATATATGTCCTGCTCTGGTCGCATTTCCCTATCATCTCTGTGTAGGTACTTACCTGGGACAGAGAGAGATTTAATTACCTCTACCCAGGCTATGCGGCGTCGGTACATTAGTCTGCATCCTCCTAGTCAAGACAAGAAGAGTGCAGTTTCCAGGTGACACTGCGTGGAAGAGTACCGTCCGACTTCGACACCCTATGTATTTATTAGTTTGTTAATAAAAGTTTTGCGGAATTTTTTTCAACAATGTTGTAAATAAATCTTTAAAATTAGACTAATCATAAATTAAAAAACAGCTTTTAAACTCATAAATTAACATCAAACTAGATTTTGTTATACTTATTGTCAAGAATGAACGGTTTTTTTTCCATAATTTATTTATTTTTCATCTACAAAATGGTTTAAGTTATGATTTTAAATTATTATGAAATGACGATAAAAATAATTTGATTGCTCTTCCGTTCTGAACACAATATTCAGTTTTGTGTATTTAACTTAACTGTTTTTGAATCAACACTTTAAAGGTCAAATTGACCAAAATGGTCATTAGGTATAAAGAATGTGATGAATTTCAAAGTTCAAAACTTAAACTTTGTTTAATAATTGTTAATTCTATAAATACTAAAAATATAACATACGTACACTTTAGTATAAAAGTCATGAAAATGTTTAACATAAGTGGTGGTTTGAAATATTGCATAATAACAATCTGTTTGGAAATAGTGTACCAAATTAACTAGTTTGTGTTTACCCTACCGTTATTCGCAAAGTGTTTGTTTGTTTAAATTGATTTCTATTTGGAAAGATTGAAGAGTTTATTTTAAATTCTTTTACGCAAAAGAGAGAGGAAGATTTACAAAGTTGACTTCTTTTAAGAAATAGATTGTCCTCCTACCGACCCTTTTCAGTAAACTGTCCAGTTAAAGATAAAAGAAGACATAAAAGTAAGGCATCATTTTGTCGCTCAATTTCTTCTTTATCTTGTCAAATCAGTGTTTCTTTGAACAACATACAAGTAAAATGTTCTGGTTAAAGAGAAGAATGGAAATATGCAAAATAATAACGCAGTATACACCGGGCAGCTAAACTTGCGAATTATCCAAACTTGTGTATCTACGAATATGCGTCAATTTATTTATTGGATGAGTGGATTTTAGATAGTAAAACTATGCGCAACAATCTTAATATATATATATATATATATATATATATATATATGTTATTCCTTGGTGCTTAAAGGCAAAAACCTCTCACTCATCATCTCTATAAAAAAGTAAGAAAAGAATATGAAAATCCCTAGCCATCCAATACTCTAATAGCGTTAGAGTCTGAAGAGAACAACAGTTGTTCAAGAGAGATCTGATAGGATACTTGAAAGAGAAGGCTCTGACACGAGACTACATGAAAAAAGGTTGTAGATCCAGTTAGATTATCTTGGGATTGCCAAGCCCATACTAACCTCTTGAGCCACTGAAGGTTCAATTCGTTGACGTTGCTAAGTATATTAATTTAGATTTCTATTTCAAAAGAATGAATCATCTTCATTTTACAATTGTTTTTAAATTTCGGGATTTAATTTCTGTACATTATGGTACCAACCCGACCTCTACGATGACAAATAGTGAAGTTATAGACAAAAATGTAATATCGAAAAATATGATATCAGTATAGTTACAAGATCCGGCAGTGAGTCACCTCTACGAGCGTAGCGAAAGAAGGTGCCTCCAAAAATGTACAGTTTCAAGTTTCGCTATATACACATTTACAATGCTCATTAGGAACCAGCAAGACATGAAGAAAGTAATGTTCCAATTACGAGGTTCAGAATACTTGTGTACCAATTATCTTAAACAAGCTTACCCTTACTGGAAAAAATGCTTAATATACAAAATTGCAAATGAACTTATCATTTTTTTAGGTATTACATTTAGAGGATCTGCTATTATTACATCGTATATTGGGTTTGGGTAAGTACTATGACGGCCTCATCAATTAGTTTAATTTTAGTGTAGATTTATTCCAAACTGGAATAAATTAGTTTTTGGATGAATTTGTTTTGACAGTTCAATTCTAACTGGGAATTATTTTCTGGAGATTGGGGAGGGGTTTTTTTGTCTAATTTAACTGGACTCCACATGTTCCGAATAAACAAGAGAGTATTCTTAAATGGAACTCAATTAACGGCCCCTCCTTTCCCTGAGGGGGGGTGTCCTCAAGTGTCGGAAAATAATGTTTATTTAGGGTCCTTATTTAGTTTACACAGGATAATATTTCAACAAACCCAAACAAATATGATTTGGTTGTAATTTAATGAAATTGTGAGTAGATAATGTCTACAAGGAAACAACCGAAGTTTTATTTAAATAATTGTAAAAAAAAAAAAAAAAATTGATAGGTAAACGTGTGGTGCTTACCTAGTACCATCATGCAGATCTAAATTTATTGCCCACAAGTTAAATTTTATTGGTAGATCGAAGCGTCTTATCAAGCAGAATAAGTTTGTTTAAATAGATGGAGTATATAGGTAAACAATCTTTACTCAGCTCTCTCGAGTCAATGTTTAGGTTCCGGAGGGCTTCGTAGTTGTACGAAGAAGCTTCAGCTCGCTACCTGTAAGTTGGCCCTGAATGATCTCGTTACTATCAACTTTCTTGGTAGGTCTGGGTTAGAAATTACATTTTTGACAATAACTTCGGTATTTTTTATTGTAGAGAGATGGGGTTAGTAACATTATATACATCTGTTAGTTTATATCTAATTTAGTGTGTTATAAGTTGTATAACACAAGAGATATTACCAAAATACTGCCTAAAATGACCGCCATTTATATTTTCAATGCAATTTGTAGGAATTTCAATTGGTTCCCTATGAGGTCATTAAAGTCTCCTATACCCAAATTCATTTTCCGTGTTCTGTATAAATTAATGAAATGTCTTTTCATATCTATACTCGAGCATACATGTATTTCCTTATATTCAGGGTATTTCAGGAGTACATACGTTATTTATCGAACGTTAATTGCGATGAGCAACTTTTATCATAAGATAGTTTTGCTGCACAAGAAAGCGATACGATCTGTTAGGAGGGAAATTTGTTCGAGTCAGTTCATCATCTGTAATCTTGAGCTTTTCCAGTCAGTGAAGATGAAATTTAGTTTTAGTATTTGAATTACATTTATTGGATATAGTCGTATAATTTAATGAATGTGCGACAATTCTGCTGAAGTTGTAAGAAACCAATCTGAATTTTGTAGCGGACTGTGGAAGTTTCCATTTTGTTATTCCAACTCGTGACTATTTCCATTGAAAAAAGTGTTTTAACTCGGCTGTATGGTCTCAAACTTATCACGACAGTTGTATGGTAGTCTTTCAATTTATAATTCTACAAACAGGGATATTTTCCAACAATGTATATCAGAAATAAATGTTAAACATTACTTGTAACTCTAGACATCTTTTGTGACTGTATTGTAGTACAACATTAAGGGATGAGGTAGGACGAGCGTGTTACTTGATATGTATTTTACAACGGATTTCGTTACGTACTGTTTTACACCAGTTCAGCTATTTAAAAAAAAATTTTGCACAAGCGATAGCTATCTTATGAGATAATTATCTCGTATCTCTTACGACCTTAAGATATGTACGGTATCGCTCTAGTGTGCATTCGTCCTAATAGATCACAAACTTAATAAGTGGTAATAAAGGTAGAAAAACACTCTTCAAACTATCTCATAAGGTTGAATGTATTATTAATAAAGAAAATAATCTAGAATAATCGAAATAATTTTTGTAAATACAATCGATAAACTTTTAAATTTTACGATTTCTTCTAAATAATAAATATCCATCTTCCATTATATCCTCCGCCATTTTTGTATGTCCATTCTTGTTTATAAAACTCTTCTGATGACGTTTTGTGTTTTACCAATAATTGTGTGTACAAATACGTAAGTAAAGCTATATATTGATGGATAAGCGATAGTTGAATAACAAAGTAGTTTGAATAAAAATACCATCACCTCTACGAAACTTAACATGAAAAATTTTAAATCTTCGGTATTAAATTCCATGATGAGTTAGTTGTTTTACATTTTTAATAATAAAGTAATAAAATAGGTTTCCATGGTTATAAACTCCATTGTTAATTGCGATTTTACCTACGCCAGTATACGAAGTTTAGGGTACGTATGGAAATAAAAAAAAAATTATACCACCTGTTTTTGACTGATCTTTACTTTTTATACCATCAGGAAACAGGAAAATTTCGACATATCGTGGGTTGTGTGTACGTAAGCACGATAGCAGTCACAAAAATTAAGATAAGACCACGAAATTTGTATGCAGAACTTTATTGAAATTCAGAAATATCTAAAGAAAAATGTAAAAATGGCGGCTTTTTAAACGGTTTTTATTACATATCTTGTGTGTTATGCAACTCACAACACATTAAATTAGATAAACATTTGCAGATTCTAATTCTGCATGAAATAGTAATACCTCCACTTCTTTACTATGATAAATAACGAAGTTATAGTCAAAAATGTAAATTTGAAAAATGACCTCCCCAACAGAAGGTCATAATCGCGTAGTTATGAGATCAGGTAGGGCCTAGTCCATCATAAAAGCGTAGCGAGTAGAGGTTTTTTCAATAATATACAGCTTCGATGTTTGTCACAAAAAATGAATTTTAAACTTTTTCTTACATACTATAAAAGATTTCTTTTTTTTTTTTTAATAATTTTATTTAAATGGTGCAATTATTGTGATTTCTTACAATATTTGTTAAAATGTGCTCATAATTTATACTGAAATTATTGAGTTGTGTTAACATAAGCATAATATTTTATACCGCAATTATTGTGATGTGTTGAAATAAGCATAATATTTTATACTGCAATTATTGTGATGTGTTGTAATAAGCATCGTCTTTAAGGCTGCAATTATTGTAATGTGTTAAAATGTACAATATGTTTTATATTGCCATTCTTGAAATTTTAAAAATATACACCGTATTTTATTTTGCAATTATTGTTATGTGTTAAAATATGCACCATACTTTATAATGCAATAATTGTGATGTGTTAAAATATGCACCATACTTTATATTGCAATAATTGTGTTGTGTTAAAATATGAATCATATTTATATTGCATTTATTGTTATGTGTTAAAATATGCACCATAATTTATATTGCAATTATTGTTATGTATTAAAATATGCTCCATACTTTATATTGCAATAATTGTGATGTGTTAAAATATGCACCATATTTTATGTTCCAATGATTGTGTTGTGTTAAAATATGTATCATATTTATATTGCATTTATTGTTATGTGTTAAAATATGCACCATAATTTTTATTGCAATTATTTTAATTGGCTAAAATATGCTCTATACTTTTTATTGCATTTTGTGATATGTTAAAATGTGCACCGTAATTTACATTACAAATATTGTGATGTGTTAAAATAAGCGCTATATTTCATATTGAAATTATTGTGATGTGTAAAAATATGCACCAAAATTTACATTACAATTAATTATTGTGCTCTTTTAAAATGTGTACTTATATTATATATTGCAATTTTGTGATTTTTCAAAATTTGCACCATATTTTATAACAGCAATTATTGTGATGTGTTAAAATATGCACCATATTTTATACTGCAATTATTGTGAGTGTTAAAATAAGCATTTTTGAATACTGCAATTTATTTGATGGGTATTTTATTGATGGGTGATTGCTCCATATTTTATATTGGAATTATTGTGTAGTGTTAAAATATGGATCATATCTTATATTGCAATTATTGTGAAGTTTTAAAATATGGATCATGTCTTATATTGCAATTATTGTGATGTGTTAAAATATGCACCATGTTTTATTTTGAAAGTTATTAAAATATCCACCATATTTTATATTGCAATTATTGAGATGTAATGAAAACCCACCATATTTTGTATTATAATTATTGTCATGTGTTTGAAATAATTTTATGTAATATGTTTTAAATTACAATTATTGTGATGTGTTAAAATGTGCACCTTGTGTTTATATTGCAATTATTTTGATTTGTTAAAATATGTACCATAATTTATATTACAATTATTGTGTGTGTTAAAATGTGCACCAAGTTTTATATTGCAATGTGATAAATATGCACCATATTTAAATTACAATAATTACTTGTGATTTATTATAATATGGACCATATTTTATTTTGCAATCATTGTGATGTGTTTAAAATTTGTACGTTGTTATATATTACATTTATTGTGATGTGTTTAAGTGTCCATCATGTTTTATATTGCAATTATTATGATGTGTTAAAATATACAACGTATTTAATATTGGCATTTATTGTGATGTGTTAAAATGTGCACCATTATATTGCAATTATTGTGATGTGTTAAAATAGGCACTATATTTTATATTGCAATTATTGTGATGTGTTAAAAAATGCCCCATACTTTAGAGATATTATATATGGTGATAATCACATCGACATCTGAGGAAACTACCCTAAGAACTGCTGTGCGCGACGAAAATCTTCATATTGTATGAGGTGACCCTGCTTTAACTGAACACAACGGATCTAGACCTGGAGGTCGATAAACATTCCCCAATCCAATGTGCCAAGTGTCCTTAGGGTAATTCTGAGGTTAATTCTGTTACAATGGTTGAATTTTAAAATGGTTTTATCGCATCAAACGGAGCCTATGGAGTATCAGGCTACCCTTTATATTTTAAATAGCCACGTTTTAGAAATGTTACAACTCGTGGGAACATTTATGGATTCTACACAAAATAAATAAACTACAACTATAGCGTACTCAGACATTGTTATTGATAATAAAACAGAAAAAAATTCAGTTGCTTCGATCATGCGATAAGGTTGAGGGAGGGCCTATGAACTAAACCAAAACTGAAAACTCGTCAGATAAAGAGGACATGATGCTAGAAGCAGACGAATCGTCTTAAGATACCATCTCATCTGATGCAATTAAAAAATTGAGACAGATTAATGTAAAATATACCAAAGCTGAAAAGAAAAAGAAGCTCATGGAAAGACTTACAGAAGAAGCATGTGAGTGGAATCCTAAACTGTGGGGAAGAGGAAAAAAAGCCAAGTACCCTAAGGAGTGTACGTTAAAAGCTAGCACCTAAAAAAGAAGTAATACCCGCACAGAGAGTGAAAGGAAAACCTAAAACGGCAGAGTTAAATATGCCTTCTAAAAGTAACTACAAAGAAATGATCACATCATATCATATGGCTATTGTTCAATTAAACTGAACAAAGAACACCTAGGTCAAATTGAGGATTCACTAGTTATGGAGTTTAAAACTTTGGAACATGGAGAACTTCCACAATTTTGCCACTATCTATCTAGAGGTTATTATATATCTGCGCCAATTATTATGAATTCAAGAGATGGTTGGAGAAAAAATCCCAAATATAACACCTTGGAATGCTGCTAAGCTACGGATAGGTGACCGAAAGGACACCCTACTCTTGAACAAAGTGATCTTTGCTTCATAAGTTTACTCAAAGGTAGATCCCGCCAAGATCCTTGAAGTACTTAGTAAGCAGAATACGTCCCTCAAAACGGAGTATTGTAAGGTAATTGGTTCAAACAAGACCGAAATCACCAGACCATTGATTGACGATACCTCTTTGGCAGCTTTAAAAGCAGAAAACATAAAAGCTTACCTTGGTTTTGTTAAATTGTATATTACCATATTCCAGAGGACAAGGCCCGTGAGGATAATCCAATACAACCTCCACCATATTAAAGCTGCTTCTGTAGTCTTCTGTCATCGATTTCTAACTGAGGACATAGACCTAGCCTATATTCAAGAACCCTGGCTTAAATGGAGGAAAGATAAGAGGGCTGGAAGATGCAAGAAATAAGGTCATATACAATGCGTTCATAAAAGAATTCGCGAACTTGTATTCTTGTTAAGTATAAACGGCAATATCTGTCTGCTTGCTTTCTGTTCTAACGATATCACCACCGTGAAGATCATTTGCCGATCCGGAAAAGGTAGAAGAGACGTCATCGTGAGCTCGATCTATCTTCCCGATGATTCAGGGGATACTCCACCCTCTGAAGAACTGAGACGGTGACGAAAATCTTTGATAAAGAGAAGAAGCATTTCCTCGCAGGGTTAGACTCAAAATCCAATCACATAACATGGGGCTCATATAGAGGTGAGTCCCTCTTAGAATTAGCTAACAGTAAAAGTTTACTGGAAGTTAATGTTGGTGATTAACCTACCTTTAGAAACAAAGTAGGGAAAGAAGTCATTGACATTAAAATTTACACAGAGTAAATTAGTTCTTTTGTAACTGACTGACATGTCTCGGGTGAAATTTCAGCATCCGACCATTGTCATATTATGTAGAACTTAAATTTTGATTCTGAAATTCAATTGCTTAGAAATCGCAAAAGAACTAACTGGAACTCTTATCATGAAGAAATAACCCAATAGATTAGATTCACTCAGTAAGAGAGTCAGAGATATAAATTATATCGATTCTATAGCGGCTAATATACAAGAGACCATTATCGACTCATATAATAATAACTGTCCTATTCAGTTCATATCCACAAGGAGGGGAGCAAAATGGATAAATGGAGATTTAGATAGGGTAAAGAAAATGACTAGCCGATTATTAATTTAATAAAGCTACGAAATCGGATCAGTGTGACAATAAACATAAATTATTAACTGAATACAACAATCTTTTAAGAAGATATAAAATATTTTCTTGGAGAAACTTTTGCCAAGAGATTGACGCTACTAAAGCAGTCTCTAGAATCTACCAAATTATCTCGAAGAAACCGATTCATACAACTGGATCATTTGATGATCCTAGAGGTGGTATAACACCGCTTCAAGTAAAGACATATTAGAAGTGTTTCTCAAAACACACTTTCCAGATAGCATTGTAATGACGGGGCCTGGCATAATCCATAATGAGAATGGGACCACCTCTATAAGATCCATTCGTTCTGCCAGAGAAGTTATTACTGTATCCAGGATTAAATGGGCTATAAATAAATTTGATTCAATTAAGTCTCCAGGATGGAGATGGATTCTTTGCGGCCCTAATCAAAAAGGCTCGGAATCCGGAATAACTCATCTTTCTACTTTGTGAAATCTTCATTGACAGCCTGGCTTATGGCTTTATACCAATAGCATGGAGTTGTAGTAGAGTACTTTTCATACGGAAACGAGGAAAAGGAAACTACACAAATCCCGAAGCATTTCGACCAATATGTTTATCCTCCTATGTTTTCAAAAAACGGAAAGAATAATACAAACACACCTATAAAATTGAATTCTTATTGAAAATCCCAATCACTGCAACCAACACACATACCAGTCTTTCAAGTCCTGTGATGTTAAATATCTAGGTGTTATTCTGGATAGAAGACTGGAGTAAACATGAAAATTACCTTTTGCAGAAATCAACCAGAACACTTATGGTATTGTAAGCGACTTCTTGGTAAGAACTGGAGTCTCCGTCCAGTTATGACTAAATGGTTTTATGGTATGGTAAATCTCATAGACAGTATTGCGCCCTGGTGTGGTGGAGAAGAAAACTTCTAGATGTCACTAGACGTAGATTGACTAGTTACAAAAGTTGGCCTGCCTATATATCTCAGGAGCTTTTAGAAATACACCTACAGCAGTAATAGAAGTTCTATTAGGAATAACCCCCTAGTATAATAGCTGAGGGTAGTTCAGAGGCATAAAGAATGGAATACTCTGGTATGTAGAAAGGAAGCCGTTGTCAAAAAGGACACGGCACCATTCGTAAACATATATCGTATACTTACGTACTTACTATGAGAAGCGATTACATCAGTAAAATACATCATTCACTATACAATTTAAAGTTATCATCCAAGAAAGAACGGATATTGACAGAGACTGGTCTCCAATACAGAATAGTATAGAATACTATACTGACGGATATCGTACTAACTTCGGTGCAGGTGCGGGCATAGCTAAAGGATACATCAATGAGCATATAATTATCAGGTCGGACAGTCAGGCTGCCATAAAGTCTCTAAGCCCACACGAACACTATTCATCATTAGTATGGGATTGATACTGAACCTTAACTAAGCTTTCTACTCAAAGCCAGGTAAAACTCAGCTGGATACTAAGTCACAGAGGATACAAAGATAACAAAAAGCCAGACAAACTGGCAAGAAAAGGGACCAAAAGATCCTTCATAAGGCCAGAATCTCTATGTGGAGTAACTAAAGCCGTTCTAAAAGATAGTCTAAAACAATGTCTAAACTCGGTAATTGAGGAACGTTGGACTAAATACTACACTGGAAAACTATACGGATTACTGGTCCAACCAGATCTCAAAATCTCTAATTTCTTCAGTTCACGAAGTAAACAAAATCTGAGGAAACTCTTAAGCTTTATGTCAGGCCATGGCACTTTCAAGAAGGATTTAACACTGTGGGACTATTCCAAGGAAACCTGAAATGCAAATTATGTAATCAGCGCTTAGAAACTGCAGAACATATACTTCAAAAATGGCAAGCATTAGGACGTAGAAGACTACTCATCTTCGGCTCAAATGCGAACTTTGAAGCGACAAGCAACCTAGGTAAGAAAATTCTGAGTCTATCAAAGTGAATAGCCATAAGCTAGTTAGGAATTTAAGAAGTGCACTAAAAGTCTTTCAGCCTGAAGTGTCTATATAATAATAATAATAATAATACTCGTACATTTAAATTATTGTGATGTGATAAAATAAGCATCATATATCAAACTGCAATTATTGTGATGTGTTAAAATATACATCATATTTTATATTGCAATTTATTAAAGTATGCACCATATTTTATTTTGCAATTTATTATAACATGCACCATATTTTATATTTATTGTGATAAAATATGTACTGCATTTATTATAAACGAAACAACAACAAAAACATAAAAAATATCTCTTACGGTAACCGAGACAATTATTCATTTGTAAAAAATGAGACCTATATCATAATGATACGTTTAAAATTATAAAGATTCACGTAAAACGGTATTTAGAAAAAGGTGAAACGGGTTTTACAGTTTGTTATAACTAGTTTATGAATTTCTTTTTCTTAAATATCTAATATAATTTAAAGATAATAAATATTTTAGTGATAAAACTTAGTTTAATACATTTTTGAAAGAATTGTTGTTCATTGGAGGAATTTCAAATAAATTTTTGTTTATTTGTATTCAAAGCAATAGAGATTTACAAAATACTTTTATTCATTTGTTTAATAAATATTATTATTTATTGATATATACGAGTATTTGGTTAAAGTACTAATTAAATGTGAGGAAATTTTATCCGGAACTTTATTTAAAAAGGTGACCAACTTTGGATGACCTTGAGGAAACATTTGAAAGTCCAGATTCGACTCGCGAAGCAAAATAATTTACTTAAAAATTATAATGTGATTGATTTTAAAATATTTTTACACAGACACAAAATAATTAATATTGATGTTATATAAAATTACATTTATAATTTTCAATTAATATTTCACAATATTCACTTCATATTGATACTAAAATTAAAAAATTTGTTGGTTTAGTTTTAATTATTTTAGGTTAACGGGAAAAATATTGCGTTTCACACCTGTCTAAATGAGACGTTTTATGTTATGTTACATATTATTGTTAGGTGTGCTTTGAAACATATAACTTAAAAAAAAAAATCTATCCAGCTATTACTCAATTAAATTAAGATTGCGCTAGTAAAATTAAGTACGTACGACATTTTATTTTCATCGTTAGAGGGTAATGTTTATTCTTAACTGTATATTGATGCCCGATAAATCAGTTTTATGCAACGTATAACAAATTGAAGTTCAATATCTGATTAATTCACATTATATTGATTATATTGTTTCATAGTGTTCTTTAAAACACTTTAACTTAAATAAACCCAAATTTACAAGCAATCAAACAAATTTAAAAAAAGAAGAGATTTAATGATGTTTAACACGTTTCGACAACTTATATGCCATCTTCAAGTCAATTTTTCTCTGTGTATTAACAACCACCATTACAAATAGTGTAAATAAAGTAAAACTATATGTCATGCAAGATAAAAGCGTTATGTTTTACAAATACATTTTTATTTACTAGTTCAAATAGTTCTTCTTTCCTTTGTTTTCTATATTTATAATTTTCTGATGCTACTCCTTAAAATTTTCAAACTGCTCTTATATAAGTCGTCTAACGGCTTCTTGTGTTTTTGTTATCAATGTAGTGAAGCAAGAATGTGTACAATAATATATAATTATGTATACAAATATTGATAAAACCAGTCTCAGTAGAAATATTACAATGTACGTAACATCATTTAATCCTGTCTCTAATTTCTCCTGAGACGTAATTTTTACTGAGGTTACATTTCGTACAATTTTATCTTGAAAAACTAAAATTAAGATGTTTCCATGGTTACGATTTAAACAATTAACTAAACTAAGTTAATCTCGTCAATTGATAAACTCAGTTTTACTCAGTACAGATATTTTTGCTTTCTTTGTTGTTTTACAAAGTATTATTAGATGAAGGTGGTTGGTATAAATATCTTAAACAGTGTTTTTATTTACTCAATATATGAAATATAGGGTAAGTTTGGTAATCATAAAATGTTACGACAACCATTTTTTAACTGAGTTTCATATTTCATGGCTTTAGGAAACTAAAAAACTTTTCGACACGGCGCGGCGTGTTCTTCGACGTTAACGTTGTAATTGCATTTTTGTAAGTACGATAGCGGAAAAAAATTAAGATAAAAACATGAAATTTGGTATAGAGGATTATAGTCTAATCATATATTATCATCTAGATTGAGAAATAAATTAAATTAAAAAATTGCGGATATTAAACAGTTTTTTGTTAATATCTCGTTTGTTAATCAATTTATAATAGACTAAATTAGATAAAAAATTTCCGATTTAAATTCTGTATGTAATGTTACCAACCCCACATACCTACTATGACAAATAGCGAAATTGTAAACAATATAATTTTAAACTCTGTCCAAGAAAATGTAATATTCATCAAGTTACAATATCCGGTAGGACCTTGTCACCGACACGAGTGTAGCGGATGTTTCATTACATAAGTACAGCTTCGATGCTCGCCTGAGTGAAGACACGAACAGGAGCGAAGCGAGTACACATAAATAAGTACACAGTTGAGAGTGTGTCGTCAAATAAATAGTTATTTATATAAACATTTAAAATGTATGATATCTGTGTAACATATAACAAAATATAAATATTTGGATCGTATTTAGATATTTTATTTATTATGAGAATATATGAACAAATATCACAAAAATTCAAAATTATTAACAACAAAGTAAAATTCAATTTATCTGAGTTTATAAGTTACAATATATTAAATTGTTCAAAATTTATTACTTCGATACCAAGTTATTTTGATTCATATCATTAACATTTACTTATTCGTTGGGCTCGTGGCTGCTCCAATATTATTTATTATTTTCTATTTCAGTTTAAAAAAGTATATACAAATATAGAGTCTTATCTCGACAAAGAGGATGGTGCCGGCTTTTTTCCAGGATGGAAAATGGTAAAAAACATATATCAATAAGAGAGAGAAATTAGGATAAAGTCCATTTAGTTAAAATTACAATAGTTCACAATCTAGTTCATTGAATGTAGGATGAAATGAGAGAAATATGAGTTTAAAATGGATAAATTGAGATTATAATATCAAAGTTAATTGATTCAGTTCATTTGACTAAACACTCATAAAACATATAATCACAGTTCTAGCTTTTAGGCTTAACAGTTTTCTTTTGAAAATCAAATACTTTAATTAAAAGAATGAAGGAATATGAATTTCTTAGAATGGATTCTTCTCACCAGATTAACAAATTTTATTTTTGTTATATTTTCTCTTGTAGAATTCTAATCATTCAAACAAACACTACTTATTACAAAACGCACTATTTAAAGTCTCTTCTGACAAACTAGTCTCGATAAAATTGATGGACGATGTCGTCAAATCTGGATTTTTTTTGTAACTTTTTCAAATACCTCTGATGTGCTTCAGACCTTCCTTAACAATCCCTTTCTCTCTTTCTTCTTTTACATCAAGTTATCCAGTGCTTGAAACTTGAGCCTTCTGAATTAAAACATTTTGGCTTGTATGATGATTTTTCTTCTATGGGTACGAATAGATGCAATAAATTTTGATATAATTTTAGAATAGGACTTTTTTTCTTGTTTTTACTAACTATAATGAGAATTATATGACTTCTCTTAATAATACTATATATATATATATATATATATATATATATATATAATTAATTATCTAATTTGCAACATATATTTTGAGCATGCTAAGTAGAACTAATTGAAAAGTACGAAATTGTAAGGACCAATCGGAAAGCATGCTGGTGGAGAGGTGTGTCATTACGTCACGAATTAGACATATTTTATTGTCCGTGGGGGGGATCTCATATGGGTAAATGCGTTGATTTTGAGTTTTCCTAAGGTTTTGTGGGGATATGAATTAAAATTAGGTGATTGGATAGTATGGTATTTTTATTGACTACCGCTAGATGTCGAGGAGTTCGTTGGTTTAAACTTCAAGGCTCTACAAATGAATATTTTATTTGTGACTCATTTAGAATTGTTATAAACATTTATTTTAATCAAACTACCATATACTAACGTATTAATCTAATATGATAGAAGGAATGGTAGAAGTGTGTGTGTGAATAATGTATATGTATGTGTATGTATGTGTATAGTTTTATTATTGTATTTCTATGTTGTGTATATTTTTTAGTGTTTTATGTTGATTTGAAATGGTTTGTCATAAAAGCCAAATCCTAGTTTTCTAAATGTAATTTGTGTGTGTATATGTGGGTTGGACTGGTCGGTCACATTGTTTCTCTCCCATCGAGCTATATTGTTAGAAATGTATAGAGTATTTCATCCCAAACAGGTTTTAACCTCGGGATGAAGTGACCTTTGCTATTTTCTTGTAATACAGCAGGAAGTATTTTTTGTTATTATTATTATTATTATTATTAATATTATTGTTTATTATGTTATTATGAATTTTATTTTATATGTATTACATTTTATAATGTGAACAGTTGTCTATTTTATTATTAAGCATATAAGATTGTCAAATTTTTCCTGTTAAAATTATGTATGAAAGAGGGTCAAATAAATAAATTTTCATTTTTCATTTTCATTTTTCATATTTAACATCTACATTTACAAGAAAACAAAATTTGAGAATTACATTTCGAAAATTTGCTTATATTAAATTGTATGGGACTGGGTAAGTACCACGATGGCGCCCACGAACTTGTTCAGGGCCGTGATTAGAGAACTTTCGCTTTCCTTTATAAATAATTGTAAAATCTTCTTTTTTTTTGCTTATTATTATTCTCGTTTACAATTCCCTCATGGAAGTGCCTCAGTACTTACATACATTGCTACTTTACTGATTGGATACTTCCCTCACATCGGTATATGCTAATCACGCCCGGAGTTTAAGTCTCCAAGGAAATCTGTTAAATTAATTTTGAAAGTTACTGATGTTTAAAAGTATTTCAACTGTAAAACTCTATCTTTGGTAATGTTCCTATCTACTGATTTCAGTATAGAGGTTGGTGACCCCATCGCCCATAGGGCGTTCATTCCAAACAGCCTCTTCAGATTCATGCTCTTCATGTTGTTCTTAGCTCTTTCCCGTGGAGGTGAATCTTTCTCGATCTATTCTGTCAGACCCTTTTCACCTGAACTCCTCCCCATCTATGTTTTCATCACTCTCTGTCTTCTGTTTTTAGTCCAACTATATAGTGTAAAGCAACCAATGCAGATGGTGTGAATAGCAACGAGCAAAAGGTGTTGCATATGGAGCCTGTGGATACCTGGTCGCCTCACAGTATTTGGACTTACCCGATCAAGGAGGGCTTTGCTTGGGTGGACAATTCTTTTTCCTTAGCTACCTTAGCTGCTAACAGAGAAAGAAGTAAAAAAATACAAATATATGTACGTATCACCGCAAATCAACGTTCTGTTACATGGGACATGCCCTGTGTGATAACAATTGTATTCTCAATATATATAATAAAACCTCAGACCACTCGGGAGGAATGGTTCTCTTGATAGAAAAGTTCTCAACAAAGAGCGGAAAACAGACCAGAAAGACGTCATAGTAAGAGCCCACTCATGGGAAAGAATAACAGTGCTAATACAGGCCAATAAACTCCTCGAGAGTTATAACAGGAGAAGATCGAGAGCTTGTATCAAGTAGAGATAAATCCTGACAGGGTTACTATTGGGCACTGTAGATTCAGGAAACACCTAAGAAGGATCGGATTAGGAAATAATGGAACCGTCAGATTCTGTCAAGAGGAGGAGAAGACTACTATTAGTCGAAAGCGGTGAAGTAATTTTAAAAAAAGGCTAGAAGTGTGGAGATTGATGTAGAGGAGGTACCTATCCTTGACCATCTTCATGTGCTGCATTTCTTACAGGTGTAGAAGTAGGAGGCACGGCCGATCTCTAGAGGTCACAGTGCGACTACTCCTACAATCTTTATACTGTTTACGTGAATACATCTCACGAGTGTAGTACTAAAATATCACCCAGAAGTTTCCAACTTGTTTCACGTATTTCAAATATTGATATTGTAGAATTCAGAACAGGATATCTAATTTTAACTCTTTTCACGATTTATTTTTTAAAATCTATCTTTTTATAACCTACAGAATTTATAATTTTGAAAGAATTTTCAAATACTTAGAAAGCGATTGTCAGAATATAATAATTTTATGATCGTTTGTTATAATTTTAAATTGCAAGCGTTGATTTAAAAAATCGCCAATACAAATAAATAAAACCATGTTTTTATTTCTGAATTCCAAGTACAAAAAATATTACTGTTCGTTAGCGATTAAAAGGGTCAAGTCTATGCTAAAACCACACGACTTAGGGTATAGGGAGAGTTATTTTTATAAAATCGTTGGTTAATTTTTGCCCTTTAACTACCCCAAGGTCATTTTATTGTTACCGCTATATTTTTTGTATATCTAGGATAGTTCTGTTAGGATTTATCGTCTTATCTGTATAGACGGGTTCAGCCTTACAGATAAACAGATGTGTCCTTGGTTTTACCTGCGGCCACGAAAAACAGAAAGCAACCTTGACTGCCATCATTTAAAAAAATAATATTGCGATTCTAGAATAATTGGAAAAACGAACCTTGACCCCCGCCATTGAAACTCGATTTTTATCAAATACTATTTACACTGAGGACGTGTTTAACGCACAGACGATGAAAGTTTAGGCTTTTATTTAAATATAAAAATATTGTCAAAGACAGTGTTCTAAGTTTTATTTTTACTTTTTGATTGGCAATTACCGTACTAAGTTTTTGTGATTACGATTACTTTGTTTATTTATGATTTTGTTTTTGGTTATGAGTGTGTATGATTTTGTTTCATTAATTTTGCTTTTATCATAATTATATAGGCCTATTGTTATGTTTGTCTTTTTTAGGTGACGCAATAACTCTTGCACAAGAATATGTCAGTAGATCACTCCAGCAGATAAAATCAACTGTTAAATGTTTTTTGTACATTTAATTTGCAAAAAAATATTTATATCGTATAAGAAATTTGCTTAGCTTCAATTGATAATATTTAATGACGACCTATCAAATAAATAATGATAACACAGCCATCAATATCACAAAATTTATTTCGACGATTGTTTAAACAGCTGATTTCATTTTACATAGACTAAAATCTGAGGTTATGTTTGTATTGTTAAAATTAATAAGTATATTTATATTTGTGCGGTTTCTTCACTATTTAATTTATACGCTAATTAATAGTAATTTAAAATAATTACTAATTGATAGGAAGTAATTATCATAATGTGTAAATTTGGAATTATCTTTATCACTATATGTTTAATTGTAGCAATAATATGTGTCATCCTACACTTTTCAAATATACTATAGTTAAAATAAACGTTGAAAAATACTGCACAAACTTACTCATTCATCTAAAACGAATCAAAACTTGTCAACAAAAATACCAGTTCGGTAATTGTTAATAAAAAAAAGTGAAAATTAAATAGATTTTGTTTTGGAAAATTTTTTTTTAAATACGGCCTAAACTGGTTATGCTTGTGCCACAAACGTGTTCACAAATTAATTGTCTTTTATTAAAAGCGATCTTTAAATAACAGCGGCCATGTTTCATTTTTTTGATAATTATTTCAGAAGAGTTTTATTTTTTTTTTACACTCAATGTTACGCCTAAACATTTCACTAAAATTTGAACTAAATCTGTAGACTAAATTATGGGAAATTTATCTCATAAATTTATCTGCATGGCAGATTTTTTACGTTTAACTTATAAATTTTAAAGAGATGGCAAACAATATGTTTTGTTTAGGTCCTTAGAGGCTACACTTGAGCAAAATTTGATCATAATCGTTCGAGCCGGTTTAAAAAAAAAACGAAATTTTATGTTTCCATCTTATGGCAGTTACCCCAAAAGGTTTAGGAACAAAAATATTTTGGGATATGGCCAAATTATACCCATGTACCAAATTGGATTAAAATCAATCGACGCGCTTGTACCTCAGAGACAGGCAGATCAAACTCTTTTTTGAGCTCAAAACTCATATAACGATTTTTCGACATCGATTTACAAAACTATTTCCTCAGTAAACAGGAAAACTTGTATACGTCTTGAATAAAATAAGTAAATGCCTTATAAATCACATGATTACTCATGTCAGATTTCTAGAACAATGAATTTACCACTGAATGAGTTTAGACGTTTATTTCATAACCTAACTGTTGAATATCGATGAAATGAACATAATGTTAAAGTTATTACTTCAGCTAATTTGTGATTGTTGCCCACAGATGACAGCATTAATTGTTTACATTTCCCTAGTTTCTGGAGCTGTTATTATTCTATACAATTTCCAGAATAACAGCGAAGCCGATATGCAAAGTATTGGAAATAATACTGGAACTATGTAAGTTGCTTGTGTCGGAAATATATTGTTTTTAAAATGTAGATTTTTTTTGTTTCTTTTATGTATTTGCTGTTGTTTGTCTTCAATCGAAAGTGTTCAGTATAATAAATCTAAACAGAATGTTTTTATCTTTTCTTAATTTTTTTTCTTGTTGTTTAAAGGCGAAAAACTTATCAATTATAATCGTCTTGTAAAAAAAGAACCTAAAATAAAGACCTGGCCATAAACATTTCTCAATACTTATGTACAAAAACTCTGTCAAAATCTATTTTAACACCAGATGTTTTATAAAGATACTTTGTCCTTGAATTGGAATCTATGTTCTCAATGTACTCTCCTTTTGTGTTTTCAAGTATGTTTCTTTTTTCAGAGTAGAACAATCAATTATGGTTTTATAAATAAATGAGAAATCTAATCATAGGTTCTAAAATAAAGTATTTCAAAAAATTATTATCATTATAGGTATCTTATAAAACGTAAGGACAAATAAAGAAAGCATTTTTTGAGAATCTACATGAAATTATGCACATGCGATTTGTCCCACAAAGCAGTTTTAATAAATGCAGAACCTGGTATCACAGGTACTGTAATATATAAAATTATTAATAGAAAGTCAATGTTTTCTATTTAGAAGAGTTTAGAAACTTCACATTTAAATACATTAAATATATAATTGAGATACATGAAGGTTACATGTTTCACATATTTTTAACTTAAGCAGTATGTCATGTTGTTATAATAATGTATGTGCTTCACTGTGATCTTCGGAACACAGTTCCAAACCATCTTCTTGATTGATAATATTCAACTTCTTACTGTAAACTCATTTTCTTTTTCTGAAAACTATTAAAAACATATTAAATAATAAATAAACAACTAATTATAAACTAACTGTGATGATTTTAGATGGTAAAAGAAGAGTACAAGATGACTTTCAGTCACTTAAGATCATAAAAATAATGAGCTTGACCTAATATTAAAAAAAAAAATCTAAAAGCTTGTTTCACGAGCCACGTTTCATTGACAATGTGGTCATCATCAGTGATGCACGAGCTACAATAATTAAACTATAATTAACCTAATACTGAACCACGTATTTATACAGAATGCGGTTGGGGGGGGGGGTGAATATATTTTACAACTTTCTAAATTGTAAGGTTTTAACCTACATAATTCTAAGTAACTAATACCACTAAATTTATAAAAGTATTTGAAATAAGATAATGTAAACTCTATTTGTGGGTTAAACTGTTGTTTGTTGGGTTAACGTATAGAATACTGTAGGTGTCCTTGAAGTTTCCAGAAGTAGACTGTTAGGCAGAATTATCACCTCTATCTAATAGCTTCATTCCATACCATGGAGATGGGGAATATATTTATTATGTAAAATCAATGATAATATTTAAGGTCTGTCAATTTATTTTAATTTTAAACACAAGTAATCATAAATTTTAAATATAAACTTATGTACATTTCCTTGAAATAATCACAATTGACTGTTTTCAACTAGGTACTTCAACTTAAAGTAGTATTTTTTATCATATGTAAATATTATTAGATACAATTAAAAAGGTTTGTTTTCTACAAATGATAGTTTATATATTCATGAATATGGATCAATATATAAGTTTATTTTTACATTTCCATCAAAAAAAAGGTAAGATTGTAGACTCCTGCAAAGATCATATTTTTTTCCAGATATTTGGCAAGCAAATCCATAAACACGTGATTGTAGCCTGAGGTAAAAAAAAATAAAAAATAAGGTCTGGGCGAAGATTACATTGATGTGATGATTTGTCAATGTTAGCTTATCTTTTCATTCCAGTAGATATCAGAAATTTATTTTAGTGTCAAGAAAATTGTGAACGTAAATATTAACAAATTAAGAACCAATATATAGGTTTATATTTCGATAAGAAAATGATAAGATTCAGACTCCTACATGGATCATTATAGTCTGCATATTTCTATTAAGCAAATCGATAAACACGTGATTCTAACCTAATGTAACGAAAATACGCTCTGGTTGTAGATTATCTTTATGTGAGGATTTGGCAGTCAATGTTAGCTTATCTTTCCATTCCAATAGATATTAGAAATGTATTCTAGTTACAAGAAAACGGTCAATATAAGTAGTATCAGAATGTTAACTAAATTATAGAAATTACACAAACACAGAGGAAATTAAAAGTAATATCTAGATTGAAACTGTGATATAACTTTTGTAAGACGACTTTTGTTGTTACCGGAACATTTTACTCAGTGGAAGAGTTTATCAGCAAACAACTTTTGAGGTATTTCAGTGGCTGGGTACAGACGAATTTGTTAAGATTGTTTGTTTGTGATAATGATTTTTAATAGTTTTAATCTTGTTTGTACTTTGTGGAAATTGGTTTATAATGATAATAGTTTTGAAGTTGTTTTTCTTTTTAGCCTAATAGTTTTCAGATTTTTTTGTTATTTCTTTATCTTTGACGTGTCTTACACAACTGTGTACTGTTTTAAAAGACAAATAAAATACAATACAATAACCCAACACTTAAAACACTATACAAGATAGCACACAATATACTTCACAAACTATTAACTGTCTAAGTTATTTTGATTAAATTTGTAACTTGGAATGTACCGAACTAAAACATGACGTTTGATATTTTCAAAATAAATCTAAAGCAATAATTTTCATTTTCATGCTGTTTTACGAGTTCGTTTGGGCCGTTATTCTTTAGAGCTCAAACAAATTTGATCAAAATGGCGACAAACAATTCTTTAAGTTTCGCCTAAGGATGTTTTAAGATTTATTCTATTTAACTGTCGGTAGAAAGGGCATTTTTGAAGGATAAGTACCAATATGATTTGTTCGGGTCTTAAGAGGCTCGAGAAAAATTCATCCAAATCCTTATAACAGATTAAAAAAAAATAATGACGTGTTGGAGTGATAAAAGACACCTAGAAATTATATTTTATTAACAAATAATAGTAATAATATAATAAAATTGAAACTAATGATAGGAGGTACGATTAAGATATTTAATTTTTCTTAAAAATCGGTCCATTTGTTTGAACACTCATCCTAAAATCACTATTTTTAGATTCAATGGAGTTGAACACAGATCTTTGTATGATAAATTTTAAATGTATTAAAAGGGGGAATATACGTGAAAGAGTTAAGTTATATTTTATTCATTTTTTATATTAAATGTTGAGCTTGACTTATGAGAAAAACTATACAGTATAACAAACACACAGAACACAATTCTCATAAAAAAATACGCCTAAGTATCAGACTCGTTTCAACGACAAAGTCGTCCTCTTCAGTGATACACCAGCTACACCAACCAAACCACATCTCCAAACCAGAAGAAGACGACCTTGTCGTTGAAACGCGTCTGATACTTAGGCGTATTTTTTTATGAGAATTGTGTTCTGTGTGTTTGTTATTCATTTTTTAGACAAACTGTACTAGGAGCAAATATTTTGGCTAATGAAAATTGCCAATTATAAAACAAAGACGTATTCATTAATCGACACGTGTAGAGGAAATTAAGCTATAACGTTTTAGTCTAATTTTTAAGAGAAATCCAAATATACTGGGATCAGTAGGTAGTAGACAATTTTAGGTGTTTGATATGTAAAGTGAAAAACAGAGTTCATGTGCGCCATCAGTATACTTACCCAGCCCTATTATACAATGTAGATCTTCTAAATGTAACTGACGAAATGTTGGCTATTTTTTCCTTGTAGGATGTGTTAAATTGTATTGGTAAATCAAGGAGTTTTATATTGTAGGGCGAGTTTGTTTAAAACGTATGTTACACAGGTTTTCTTAATATTGTTATTATCACTACATTCTTGACGTCAGGTAGGCCGTAACGGACCTCGTAGATGTGTACATATTAAAAACTTTCAATCACTTCGCTTGTGATCTCGGGTCTCAAAAATCTGTAGACATGTGAAGAAACCTCCACTCACTGTGCTCGTGCACATAATCGGCCCTGACAGATCTCATAACAATAGGAATATCACGTTTTATTCGGAGATCTGGGTTCGAAATTATATTTGTCGACAATAAGTTCGTTGTTTATCATTATAGATATGTGGGGGGGTTCCGTTACATCTAGAATTGAAGTTTGCAAATTTTTATCTTGCTTATTTTAAGATGAATAACACACGAGATATAAACAGTAACCTATATAAAATGGCCACAATTTTGTGTTTTTTATAATAATTTTTTTGAATTTCAATTGGGTTCTAAATGAGCACATCTAATTTAATGTTCCTATCTTATTTTTTGTGGTCGCTATCTTGCTTATTATCCATTGAGTGAAATAAGATTTTGGATTGTAGAATAAACGACCATGGAATATATTTGTCACTCTTGACAGTAGATTACCACCAGCATATGGAAATTTAAATTTGATATCATAATGTCGTTTTGAAATTTGCATTTATCAAGACAAAATACAAATAATTATTTAATTGTTAAATTTTATAACAATTAAAATATAGTTTTAATAATGCTACATCTATGAGTGACTGTTGTCTACTGAAAAATAAATATTTTTAATAAACTTTTAATGATCCATCTTACTATCACAAAAGTTACCTGTCCAAAAAATATTCGCAAAGAGAGCTCATTTATTAGTTTAATTTTAATATATTTATTTTCACTCCTCTTATAGTGCAATACAAGAGAAAGTAATACACTGTTTCAAATGAGAATAATAACAAAATTGCATGGTTACTAAACTTAATGAAACATTTTTTTTTTTTTAAAAGAGAAAATAGAATGAATAATACAACCCATAAGGACTTGGGCGTTCTGAGAATGCATATTATGTATAATAAAATTAAAAACTAACAAAAAAAAGGAAAAAAGTCAATAAAGGGTTCATCGGGAGCTGTTAAACTAGAACGAAATTTAAAGAACTAAACATTATAAAATAGAGGAGTAAAGCATAAATATATATCATAATTAATTAATCATTCTATGGTTCAAAAAATATCACACATATATACTCTTATTCAAACCTACGTACCAAAATACATGTGTATAGATATAATAATACAGATATTAATTATAATGCATATACTTACGTATAATGTATATACATTCACATACAAATATGTGTTATTCATTCATACACATATTCCATCATTTATATATATTTATTCATATATCATATGTTGATTATTCGAGAATACTAAGAGAATATTTCGAAACATATCATATGTACACCTAATAACTAAAATATTAATTTACAATCTATGATTGCAGCTTTGTAAGACTACGTCTAACAAACCTACAACACTATCAATTCCCAAAAGTCAGTTCGTTTAACAAATCTCAATATTGATTTATTATTACGCAGGTTTTAATATTTTAAGTTACTTGATTATTCATTTTAGGTGTAATTAATAAAAAATTTAATATATAGTCAATTTACCTCTGGTTATAAACGCCTTGTTCATTTGTCGACACAGATATCTTGTTTTGTTCTTCAGATCTGAAAAACATCCAGTTCTAATATATAATATATTCAAGCCTTAAATATACATTCAGATCTAAGAGATAATATAGATATGTGCCGGAATAATTGTACAAAGAACTCCCGGTTTTTATCTATTATCATACGTATAAATGTTTTTGTATTACAAATTACAGAATTAAAGTTTGTAATATATGTACCACCAACAACAATCCCTCTAATCTATTATGAATCAATAAGAAAATATTTTCATGTAAAATAGGACTAGGAATTGAACCAATCAAATTAAAACAAAGCAAAATAATTGCGAAGGCATTATACCCTTTCATAACGGTTATGTATAACATATTTTATATTGATGAAGTATTTCTTATAATAAATTATTCAACATACCAACATCCAGATTCCTTCTTGCCTTCATAAAGACACTGCACAATATCAAACCCTTTCACAAAAACTAAGTAGAAAAAGAAACACGTGAAATTAAAAATAAATTTGATAAAATAAAATATTGAAATAACTATAAAAACTAAAAATATTATTGAATGTAGTGCCGGTGTGAATTCTACTACTAAGTCATGGTTATTAAATTCTGGAGATGACATTTTACTATGAATTTTGGTTAGACATGATTTCTTAAAATTAGCGTTTCCATGGTTACAGTTTTTCGCATTAATGATCATTGTTGTTAAAGGAAATAGAGACAAAAATATTCATTAAACTTCAATTAACATTATAAAACGTTAACAATAACCTTGAAATAAAAAAGAAAGGAAAACAAATTAACAATACAAATTCATCACATAGCTATAATAACCACAACGATAAAACAGAGAATCAATCTCATCGATGTCCATTAGCCATATTTTTATTTTTTGTTTAAATAGCATTCTGTTTGACACGACTTCGTTAAACTTCAATTAATAAAAACATTAACAATAACCTTGAAATAAAAAAGAAGGGATAACAAATTAACAATACAAATTCATCACAGAGCTTTAATAACCACAACGATAAAACAGAGAATTTATCTTATCGATGTCCAATAGCCATTTTTTATTTTTTGTTTAAATAGCATCCTGTTTAACACGACTTCATTAAACTTCAATTAATAATATAAAACATTAACAATAACCTTGAAATAAAAAGAAGGGAAAACAAATTAACAATACAAATTCATCACAGAGCTTTAACAACCACAACGATAAAACAGAGAATCTATCTCATCGATGTCCAATAGCCATTTTTTAAATTTTTTGTTTAAATAGCATCGTATATGACGCGACTTTATTATATAGGTAACTTATGTAATAATTTTGGTGCATTATACTATAATGATAGCATAATTTAGGTTGTAAAAAAACTACCACCTCAGATTACCACCTCACCAACCACAAGATTCTGACCGCCACCAAAATAATCATGAATATCAAACATCCCATTACAAATCCCATTTTAATTCATCTCCCATTTCATTCATCAAAGCTAACTACATATAACCACCAGAGTTGTAACTCACAAATATTAAAAACACCCATTGCATATATTATGTGTTATTAAAGTGCAGTGCAAATATTTGTATTTTCCAAAATTAAGTGAAGAAAAAGAAATAAGAAAACAGGTTTCCACAGCCAAGAGAAGAAAAACAAGGCGATAAGAAAAACGAGGAGGATAGTTGGTATTATTATTTGAAAGGACATCAAACTATACAGTTCTTTAACAAAGGCTCAGAAAAAATTTAATAATATATTAAATAATTCAAAAGGAGACATAAGTTATCACCACACATAAAAGCCACTTAAGAACCGTTATAATAATCACAGTCAAATTTCTACAAAAAAACATTTGGTAACTATAAATATCAGCAATCTGGTAAGTGGCCAGCATCAGTTAAACATTCATCAAAAAATATTTTAAACATTACCATATTGTGTTCATGAACTCTAAACTATAAAAAAATAAAGGACATACCGATCGACTGCCTCTGAAACCATAATTGATTCCTTCTATTATTTTGAATATTGCAAAATCATCATCCATCATCACATACATTCATCCAAAGTCTGTCACCCATATAAACATATCACCAAATATTTTGTTAGTATTAATACATAAATAGTGGCTAGTCGAAGCAATTAAAAAAAAATCAATACCCGAATAAAATTAACGTGTTTATATGAATAAAACCAGTAAAATAATTATATTGTAAAATCATAATTGTGTTAATAAACAATAGTCATTTATATTATCCATCTTCATTTAGCGTTTATTTATAATACGAATAAAAATTAATAAAACATAACAATTTTTGGAATTATAAATATCATATTATTTTGGAATTATATCAATAACATAATGACTATTTTGTTTTCATTTATAAAATTGTATAGGTTATCACTTTTATAAAAGATAATATTAAGTCTCTTATAAACATAAAAGTACCTTAACAGTAAAACATTCAATTCTTCAAACAAAGGCCTCTCAGAATGGATCTTACAACACTCTTTTGAGTTAATAGAACTTGGTACAAGGTTTCATCATAACCCCCCCCCCCCCTACTCGTGAGAGATATAATTTTATAGGCTCCTCACCAAGAGTAATGTTTCTTAGAAAATACAAAAACTGAATTGAATTTCTTTTTCAAATTGGAAATATGTAATTTCTAGACAGAGCAGAATAGAAAGGAACACCTAAATATTTCACCAAAGATGTTCTCTGAAATTTAGAACATTAACACGTGACGAAGCTATGCAACTATGTACTAAATTTTAGAAATAGTTGCAAATGAAAAATTAGGGTGCTAGGAATGTATCTTCCCCGCAAAAAATACTTTTAACTTTTATTATAAAGTTAGCTAAAAAGATTACTACTATAATTTAGGGTTTGTAATTTCAAGAGCAAGCTTGATGATCAACTTTTATTATTGACAACTGTTTAAAGTTGTGCCGGTCAAAAGTACGACAAAGTGAACTGCTTCTGTTAGCTTGATACAAATTAATATAATTTTTAAATGTATGTATGTGTGGTTTTAATACTTTAAAAAAAAAATCTTATATACAGTAAAGTGTTATTATGAGTAAGTTCTGACAATAACTGACAAATAGGCTAAACAGCAGTTAAAATTTAAAAATTGACCATAAAGATTGCTCAAAGAAGTAATAACTTTATAAAGAAATTTAACATTCCATTAAAGTTGCCATTGCACAAGCTGTTGATGAATATAAGAAAATTGGTTCCGGAACCGTATATTTAGGTGCGATTTTAAAGCAATAAGACTGATTTTTTTTAGCAAGACCTGTAGCTTGCATAGTCCCTCCATCTTTGAAACCTTGATCTTTAGACTAATTCTAGTCCAACTTATAACACACTATATTAAACAAAAATATTCAGATTTACATATAATGGTAACAACTCCACCTCACTACGATGACAGCAGCGAAGTTATGGTCTAAAAAATAATACTGAACCCTGATATTTCAAGAAATTGCAACATTCGTACAGTTACAAATGTACAGCTTCGAGGCCCATCAGCTGAAGAGAAGCGAGTGGAGACGGTGTAATATAGACACATTTACGAAACTCAGATTTTTTATCTGACGTCAAGAAAATAATTCTAAACAAAATCACAAGGCTTCGCACACCTGTTTCTAAACAATTTGATAGAATAAACAAATTCTCACAATTAGTAGGTTTATTTTTTCAAACGCGTTTCACCGACAATTTTGCCATATTTAGTGATGCACGAGCTATGATAAATAAACTAGAACTAGTTTAAACTAATTCAGTTAAAGTTGAGTCATTGCATTACTGAAGATAGCGACTTTGTACCTGAAACGCGTTTGAATACATAAACATACTATTTGTGAGAATGTGTATACAAGTTTTAATCTATCAAACGTATACCATCTCATAAATCAAGCTAAATATTTAATTATACGTTCTAGTGAAACTTACCATATTTGGTAAGACCTCTTGATCTATCAAATATACCTTAACGATTCAAATAAAGCCAAAGAAACCACCTTTAGGGCATTAAATTTAGAGGATCTGGTTGTATTATATATTCGGACAGGGTAAGTATATGATGGCAGATATTAACTTGTTTTTCAAATCACAATCCTATTTATATACAGTGTGATATTTTAAGGATGGAAACGGCTTTATAATGCAACTGAGGAGGTACGTGGAAGCAGAAACAAATGCGGATCTATGTAGTTTAAAAATTATACGTTTTTCTAGATTGAACATTTTTGTCGCTATCTTGGGTCCACTATATTGAAACAAACTTTGTTTTTATATAGGAATGTGGACATGTAATACATGATTTTTATGTTAATTTTTCAAGAAAAACATTGTTGGAAGCCATTTTCGATAAATGCCTTCCATTTAATACAACGGGGTAAAATGCGCCTTCCAAACTTTTCTATTGTGTTTTTTCCTGCTGAATATATCTAATAACGGAACCAGAAAACAATTTCGAACCAGAAAACATTTCGAACTAGTACAACATAATTTTCCAGGCAAAATGAGTAGATAGTAAGGTGCATTTTTGTAACGTAATACAAACAGCAGATGTAAACAGCTGATTTAAACTATTGCCAACTTTCCTAAATGGATATTAGTTGAGGTTAGCGCACTGGCAATGTGAGAGGGGAAACACTTTGAACATTTATTGTATAATAATATGCTTTCAAAATTTATTGTATTAGTAATGTATGATCGAAAACATATTTATTGAAATTTTTTAATTAAATATTGTAATATTAAAGTGAATAAAAACAGTTGTCATTTAATTCGTAGTTGTATTGTTAATTTATTAGTTATTGTTTATTATTATCATCATTAAACTGTTTGAAGTTCGTTATTGGATGTATTGTACAGGAAAACAGAAAAGTTTCGACTGCGCATTTTACCCCGTTTTATTGCTAACAAGATTTTTCCTTTATTGCAACTTTGAAGCTTATAACTTAAAAAATGAAGGGATTTATAGAAAAACGGCTTTCACCATAATGTTTCTTGTACAAATTTACATGAAAATCATGAATGTATCATGAATCCACCTCCTATATAAAAAATAAAGTTTGATAAAAATGGCGGATCCAAGATGGCGGACAAAAATTTCAAACTTACAAAATATATAATTTTTAAACTACGTAGGCTACATCCTCACTACCTCCAATTACCTCTCAGTTATGAAATGTAAAGCCGGTTCCATACTTTAAAATTGACTTTGTATGTAGAAATTAATATAGACGTAATCTGCTTTAATATAATATCCACCTTCAATACTCGATAAGCTAAAGCAATTAACTTACTACTAAAGTTACTATTTCGAAGTTTAACCTCAAAATTTGGTCTGCAACCTCTCCCTAAATGTATAGAACAATAGAGTAAATGATTAATAATGTGAGGTCGAGGTTTGGTTAGAATAATTTTAGTTGATTTAGCTTGATTTTCCAAGTGTACGTCACTTAGCATTTCCTTTGTTCTGCTAAAGTACTTCTGCACAGGACATTAAGGATAGGTAATTTACAGAGAATCAATATATAGAGACCATACGAAATTAAAATTTAAATTTATCAACCACAAATCGTCCTTATTCAATGAATGTGAATGCATTTAATTAAGTTATGGGTTGTATATTTTCTAGCATGTACGTAGTATGGAGAAAGTTTGTGACTTTAGGGTTTTTTTTGAGGATATGTCCTATTTGAAATACCCTAAGTAAAAAAAGCTGTTTTTTGAAACGATGTTTGTCTTTCTGCGATATATGCAGTGCTATAAGAAAAATTGGTGAAGCAGTGTAGAAGCTGGAAAACTTTATATCTAACTAGTCAGTCATACTAAACTTCAGTGTTAGGTACTTGTTCGAGATAGTTAATTATGCAACACAGATTCTTGTGGATTAGATTCAGCTTAACACAATGTTATTATTCTTTTTCACTTTCGGCTTTCGGTTCTTTTGTAATATTTAAAAGAAAGTAGTAGACGCATCTGATTTCTAACGTTAGGCGTTTCCATACTTATTTTTAAAAGTAAATATCTTACTGCAACAGTTTTTTTTTAAAATTTTGAATACTTTTCCTAGATTAATTGGATTGATTAGATTAGTTTAGATTTTGGTATCATTGAGATTTAATGCCAGGAAATAATTTTATTTGTTATTTTCTGATCGTAAATAATATTATTTAAATTTAGGTAATTTGATGGATTGTCAGTTTGGAATTTTAGCCGCTAGAGTAGTTCATGGAGGTCGTTTTGCTTGAATGGAATACCTGAGATTCCTGATTTGGATTATGTTATTTTCAACATCATTTTGGATTGTTTTAATTTAAAACACCGTTATTATTTATAATTGTTCTCTCTAGTACACAATCAAATCACGGAAAAAATAGATTATCAATACAAAATGAAAATTGGCTTAGAATTTTTCATTAAGTTAATCACAATCGAATAGACCGTTGTTAGCTGTTTTATTCACAATTTTAAATGTCTTGGAAAATCAAAAACATGAGATAAATGAAAATTATGAGCGTTAAATATCTCATATGCCGCATCTAAAAAATTTAATTTCTGGAATGATAACTGCCCGTTTGTTGTATGCTCTTACAGAGACGATGCTTAAAAACAGATCGATTTTAATAAAATTAGGTATATTTATAACTAAAAATTTTGAGGTACCGTAACTGCCAAAAAAAAACCAAATTGCTATTTTCTCAAAATCAGCTCCAACTTTTTTAATCGATGTTTGTCCATGGGCACAAATAATTTATTTTTACTTTCATATTGTCACCGAATTGACATTTTAGGTGACGATTAGAATGTGGTTAGTTTTTATATGGTTTTAGGGCGGATGAGTGTTAAATATTTGCACAATTCGCTAGCAAACTTACCCAATATATAGGGTAAATTGTGGTAATCGTTAACACATTTTTTGACTGTCTTCACGGCTCATAGCATAAGAAAACTGAAAGTGTGATTTCTGCATGCTGTATAATTTAGGTAATTTTAGTTTTTAAAATTCTCTTGCTAATTTGTATGAAGTGCTTTTGTTGTTTTATTAAAACCTATATAATTAAAAGAATATAATTAATAGACCTGCTGCGTTACCTGAATGAATTGATGCCGTAGAGAAGCCGATACTAACGTGTCAACTGGAATAGATCAACTAAGAATCAGGGCAACCACTTTCTAATCCATTATCATAATAATAATTGAGTCAAAAAAATGGGAAACATTTATCAATTAAAATACATATCTATGTGTTTATTTGTTCTACATGGTTTGTATTTTCTGTTTATTCCTACATTTTTCGGTGTACCCTTACAACTTACAAATTTGTGTCACAAAAGACGTCCCACGACGTATTGTGTGTTTGTTATCAATACGATAATAAACGAGTGCGTATAATAAAATATGAATCTAAATACAAATATTGATAAAATCAGTCTCAGTAGAAATATCACAAACAACGCAAAATCATATAATGTGGCGTTTGATTCCTCCTCTGATTTCATCTTTGTTAAAGTCACATTTCGTTCAATTTTTATTTTGAATTTTAATTATTTCTATAGTTACTGACGACAATTAATTTTGTAATTGGTGAGAAATAAAATAATATGTCTCTGGGGGTCGGGCCAGAGATTTTTTTATTAAAATTTTTTTTTATATATATATATATTCTATGTTCTTTTCTGTTTAATTTGATATATAATAAGTGGGGTACATATAAGAGGAAGCATACGTAAAAAATATTTTTAAAATGTATGTTTCGCTTCACTCAAGGAAACTTTGTGGCGTTCAAGCAAGCAACATGTCTTATAGTACAGCAAAAACCTCTGTTAGAATTATATTTGTTTCTGTTGGGTTAGTATAAGTAGTTAGTGTAACATCATGAATGCAGCTGTTTTTTTTTTTCCAGCAGATGGAATTATTGTTGGATTGTATGTTTATGTTTTATGTAAACAAACATGTAACCTAGGTAATTTATATTTGTGATTGTGAAGTAGTGCGAAGTAAGTTTTTATAAGTTATAAATTTGAGAGTTGTGCTGCGTATTTGTTATAATGAAGCAAATCACTAATTATTACCACTTCGCAATAAAAAGAAATGTAGGTCCTAATGCAACATTAGAGAGTATCAGACGGGATGTTTGGGCTGAATGGTACCATCTTGCATCGAGTAACGAGCAGCCTATTCACGGTCTATGCCCTGCCGGTAAAGAAAGTTGGTGTAAGTTTAGGAGTGCTGAGGCTAACAAAGAACCTTACCATCATAGAGAACATTTTCATATTCCTTTAGTGGTAATGGAAGTGATCAAACCAATTTTTATTAATTTATCAGAGCCACACCTCTTGAGCAAGTGCCTTCACGGGAAAACTCAAACCCGAACGAGTCTGTGAATGGAGTGATATGGTCCAGACTACCAAAGATAGTGTTTGTGGGAATAGAAACTCTAAAGTTAGGAGTAGCAGATGCTGTGTCAAGTTTTAAAGATGGTGCAATATCCAAATGCCATACACTAGAAGCGTTAGGCTTGAAACCAGGAAAATACTGTGTAAAAGCTATGTCGAGGATTGACAACGAACGGATCCGTAGAGCTGAAAAGGAGCTTGAAGAGCTGTTGAAAAATATCAACACCAAGAAGAAGGCAACCTTGTCTAAAAGAAGGCTGGAGTTGGAGGAGGAAGAAGCTTATGCAGAGGCTGAGCCTTCCTATGCAGCTGGAGCTTACTAAAACTTCAAAGTAGGCTACCGGTACTAATCTTGCGTTTTCCGATAGTTATGTTTTTTCAACTTTATGTTCCTTTTTCTCAGGAACCATAATAGTTAGAGACCTCAAATTTTTACCACATGTTTTTCAATATGTATCAAAACAATAGACATGGGGTTTTTTAAATATCTTGCTTAGTTTCAAAAATTACAAAATAATTAAAGTAAAAAACATAATAAACAAATGACCGTTTAGGAAAAAAATAATTTTTCATAAGTTGAATAAAATAATACGAAACTGCCATGTCTAAAGGTGTAGAATATATTGCTAAATATGTGGTAAAAATTTCAGACCATTATCTATTATGGTTTCTGAGAAAAAGGTACATGAATATGTCTTATTTAACATGGCGGAGATAGGACTGGCCGGAACCCCTTAAGTAAATTGTATTTAAAATAAACTTTGAAAATCTGTACACGAAATTTTTCCGTTAATCATCCATAAAAATAAATTAAAAGCAAGTAAAACTGTTTGTCATAAAGAAATATCAGTTAGGTAGTTGTCACCACATCTTTGAGAAATTAATTTCCCATTTAAATAAGACGGTTTAACCATCGGATTACTGCATAAAGTGACCAAGTGCACTTTTCTCTAAAAATAAGCTTTTAATGTAATATTGCAATATTGCTTACTGCGGTGTTAGGAATTGTCTGCTAAAACTGCCTAAATAAATAATATTATAACTATTATAATAGATTTCTTGATTTTATATTGATGATTAGAATTTTAACACTCATATGAAAAATAAGAACTTCGTTTTCTCAGAATTAACAATTTGATAGTTGGTCACTTTTTGCAGTAAACCAACAATATATTGATATGCTTTTGGCATAAACGCTTCATCATTTTGAATATTATTCGCTTAAAATCAACTTTTTAATAACTGCAATCAAAGTTAAGTTTGGTTTTTCTGTCAATTATTCTAGAACTGTAATATTTTTACTTGAGGTTTTCCGGATTTGGGTTCCACACAGAGGAGGCCTTTAGAAAGAATAAGACTGATCTGCGGAAAGTGGCTTGATTCCTGACTGCTCGCTGGATTTTCCGTAGCCGTCTTCACAAACCGGGGTAGTGAATACCAGACTTTTGGTGTAGAATATGTGATGCAGCTGTGGAAACGTCTCAACACCTATTTTTTCAATGTCCAGTTCTGGACAGAAAACTATTTCAATCCCTCGGTACTCTATGGTGAAGGGGACAGATACAGAACCGCGACAAGATCATCTGAAGAATCTCACAGTTTTTCAAAATCTGAGACTAGATTGATATGGAAGACACGTCTTGTTAGTGAGGGTGTACGACAGCTAAGAAACATATCCAACACAGTGAATCATGGATCAATTAATTCATTATTAAATTTTAAAGAAAATAACTTGGATTTAAAGTTGATTCGTATTTTAAATAAGTTTGTACATTCTTGATCTATGGGGAGGTTAGATTTTAAAAAATGTAGTGGAAATAGTTTCAGCAGACTTTTAGGAAATCGAAGTTTTGAGTTTATTTGTAACTAAACTATAGAAAAAAGTGAGTATTTTACTCAACAAAAGGGTAATCCATTTTTTGACTCATTGCATGACGTTTTCTATATTATGTCTATACGTGGTTGAAAAAGTAAATATCTGTTAAAAAAATTAATAATTTTGAAAGATATGTTCAAAATCAACTTAGATGTTCTGCAGAATAAAGGAAAGACGTGAAAGAGATTCTTGACTGTTGCGTTATAGCACCTTAAGCAACAAATATCCCCCCTAGATAATGCTAAGCTAAGCTGCTTATAAAGATATTGTCAACAAAATGAGAAAATATCCCTGCAATATCATTCTCTGTGTCGGTAGTCAATTTACTTTCAATTGAATATCAAAGCTTTCACAACAAAGTGTGATACGGTTTAGCCTTATTGAATTTGTTATCTACGTTGTATCAGATATATCAGTTGTTACTTTTACAGAGTGATTAACTCAAGATGTTTTTTTTACTATAAAACTGTAATAGACACTTAAACAAAAGGTTGGATTGTAGAGCACTGTACAGACGATAGACCTACGTCATTAAGAAACGTCCTCTAGAACTTAGAAGAACTCGAAACGGACATATCCTGGAAATCTCAACATTGACTTTTTTTTTCAATTTCATTATTTGTGACAACATACTGAAACAATTCAGAATGCCATTTAATAAAAAAATCTATGCAGAATAAATATTTGTGGAATGCCATTCAAACAAGAGGCGACACGCACGAGATATGACGGACTAACCGAAAAGTCAACTGAATAATTAATTATTTAATAAGTTAGGAATCCGAAAAGAAACTTACAATTTAAAAATATTTCCCGATATTTTAAGAACATGTTTCCAACCTCAAAATCAATCAAAATTAAATCAATTATTTATGAAAATCATTATAAAGACATAATTCGACCATTCAAACGAAATATTTAAATTTTAAAGTCACCTTCTAAAATAGTTAACGTGAGAATCTGGTACAGGACATCACGGAATCGAGGAGATTCTGTAGAAATCGGTAGAAATAAAAAACTAAACTAAGTCCCGAACTATGGCAGTAAAATTGATATATTCCGAACTTCGAGCTGACGTCACAAGGACTTTTCCCAAACACGCGTTCTGATTGGTGAATCAAATTAGAACAGTTTTGATGTAGATATGCGATTCAATTTGTATAAACTTGAGTAATTAGTTTAACCAATAATATTTCAATGTAAAAAAAAAGTTTTTTGTTTGTTTAGTAATATAATTGAGTTTATTTAAATTCCTAAATTCCGGTTTTTCTAAATTGAATGATTGAAAACATTATAAAAACATTTTATTAATAATTATCTAAATTTTCCTTTAGCATACAAAACACATACAAAAAGTGCATACATAAAAGGTCAGGTGATATAGAAGGCCGTCGATTTGAAACCAAGTAACGTTTTCCCAAAAGAATTTATTGTTGTTGGCGGCTTGTAGATGAAGAGGACGTTCCTACAGAGCTGAAGATTTTGAATTAGATTTTAAAAGGTACATCAACGAGTACAAAGTTGTCAAATGAGACTGGAAGAAGTATTGAATTAGTGTATTCAATATTTAGTAGAATTTTTTCCGAATCTTGAAGAGACAATTATGAAAAACGTACTTAAAGCTGAACAGAATTATTGGTGAGATCCAACCATTTTCTTACACTAAATTTATAAAGATTATCCAAAGACAAGTATTAATTTTCACTTATCAAGTGATCAGAATTGATCTGGAGTTGATTAATTACATATAGACATTGTTTAAAATTGATATAGACAATTCAATTTGATCAAAAACTCTTCGAATGTAATAGACCTTTTCTTACTTACATTTCAATGTATATGTCCCTTTATAAGGCAGTTAATTTAATTTAAATATTTTGGGACTTATCTTAGATTTGTTTCTTATTTTATGTGTACGTCTTTGTGTTTTTTTTCTAAAGATTGGAAAAAGCCGGCACCAACCCCAAACCCCGAGATTAAAGAACTCATATAGACTAAATACTAACTGAATATTGTTTATGTGCATCTTTATAGATTCTGAGAAAGACAACATTGTGTTAATTAAACTTTGAACAATTTTCGTCGATAAATCTATAATTAAGATTTTGAAAGATAGACTGTTTTAAGAACTATTTATTCAATTCTGATTTTGAAAATAATAATTTTGTAACTATTTTTTTTGTTATTAATAAATTTGAGAATTTAAACTTATTTGTTTCATATAATTTAATTTCAGAGTTATTGCAAATTTATCACCACAAGGTAGGGCTTTTGTTTTGTTGTAACATTTAAAACCTTAGCGTGATACTTTAATTAATCAATATTTTTCTTATCCACTAAATTTAAATATGTGTTTTAATACATAAATATATAATTATATTTAAAAGAAAATTGTATACAATACAACACTATCACAAAAGACTTTCTAATTCGTTTTAAAATAAAAACAATGTATTCATAGTGTTTAACTTATCCTAATATAAAATAAAACATATCGTATCTATGACAATAAATCGACGTTCTAACATTACACCTGTACTGCTAGAATAGTAATTATTATATCCATGTTAATGTTGGCCATGTTTTACTCCACTGATAAAGTTGAAAAAGAATATAATAAGTTGGAATTATCAATAAAAAATATTTTGAAATAGAATTGATGAGGAATAAACAATGTATGGAATTAATAAATAAATCTTGAACAAAAGTTCTCACTAATATTGTGAGCTACATATTATAATATCACATGCTGCAGGGTGCTGCTGTGTCAATAAGCGACTGTTTAAGTGTTTTGCAATAATTATTTAGTCAACTTGCCATCAGTAGAGGAGAAGATGTTCCAAGTTTTTAATTTTGTAATTACTTTGTAAAATTTGAAAGTTATTATATATTGACAACGTGGGCCTACGACTCAATTTCCTAGTCATAAACCCACCCCCACCCTCACCTTCCTACTGTACTTGTTTACGGCATCGTTTATATAAATGAGGTAGAAAATTGTAAAAGCTCAACGGCCTGTGTTATTGATAATGCTATTCTTAGCTTCTTTTGTCACTTTACATATTAAAAAAGAAGTAATTTTTGGTAAATAAAATATTAAATCCAGGCTGTAATCTTGACAATAACTTAGACATTTGTTATCACAGAGATGTGACTTCATGTTTGATTTTAAAGCACATCCGGTTGCTGTTTAAACACCCGTGTCCTGATAACAATAATATGGAGTTATCTATCAGTTGAAACTACTTCTATAAATTCCCCTTCCATCGAGTTTTCGGAATGAAGCGTTGCGTCTATATCTTGAATGTATTCATCTGACATCAGCATAAAAACTCACCTATCTTCAGTTAGTTAGAATTACTTTTTTCATTGTATTACATGAATAAATTTAATAAATACATTACTACATCTACCAAACAATGAAATAGGAATTTTTGTTCGTTCTGAAACCATTAAAACAAACACAATATTATAAATTTCTCTCACTAGTACTTTATAATAAAAACATTAACTTAACATAATTGTATAAATTTACAAAACTTTTCTGGTTCAGTGTAGCTTTTAATGTCATCAATAATACTGTTCAAAGATATATCCAATGTCTCACAGATCTCTTTTGGTAAGATGCCAGGACAAGCAGCATTTGCGATGTCAACGGCAATATGCTTAAAAATAAAAATAATTCATAATTACAATTTAAAATAAATGATTGATGGAGATGCATTTTCTTGCAGATAAACAAAACAACCTATCACACACCAAAACACAATTAAACATTTATAAGCAGCATCTCCCGTCGCGGCTTTGCCCGCGAATCATTCAAATTGTAATCTGTACGTTTATTAAATCGCATGTTTTGATAAAAAAGTTTAATAGTACTTTAATCCAGCTAATTTTAATGTTGTGTGTAATATTTAAGAATACAGAATTTGTGAATTGAATAATAGAGTAATTTCAGAAACAGAATTTATTTTCTAAATCTGTTATTTTCATCATGTTTACTCATAAATAACTTAAAGTTACTAAAGTTGAAAAATATCAAAAGGCAAAGTAAACAACAACAAAAATTCGTAATTCTTCTAGTTATAAGTAAATTATATTATACTATTTAAGAATTCATACTATAAAATACTAAAGAAAAATTTAATTATTTCACAATTCAAATAAAAAAATTCAACTAAAAATATACTTATTTAGTATTTAAAACCTCTTTGTAAACTAAATTTGTTGTCTTCCCTTTAGGTAGTAAAATCACTAAATTATTAGCCAATTTTCAACGTTTACGCCCCTTTTTCTCTTTTCAAACACTTTATTATTTTTCCAAGCGTAATAAGATGGAACTTCTGAATAAAGCAGGGTCTTGGCAAATTCGTCTTTTTGGCACAACTCAAAAAGGCTAAAAGTGTAGTTTGAGTTGGATTATTAAGTCTTTGAGCTAAATTATCTGAAGTGAAATAGAAACTTTAACCATTTTCTAAATGTACAGCAAGGTGAACAACGGTAGGATATCGCTCATGAATTGGGAAACCAAGTATTCGCCAAACTGGTTCAGAGCTTCTGATATAACGGCCACTTTCATATTGACTACCTTCATTTATTTCATTACTTTTATTTTGTAATTCAAAAACTGCTTGATCTGTTCCTTTATTAATATATTTACAGATAGATTTTACACAATTACAAACTTCAACGTTAATATGGGCATTGAAAGTGCGAGATAAAACTGGGTTGTAAGGTACAACCCAACTGTTATCTATATCCATATCTTTTATTTTCACAGTAAATCCACCTTCCTCTGGAGATAACCTTCTATATTTTGGGTAACCATCTTCTCCAGTTTGTGTTTCTTTCAAAAAGGGTCGCGGATACTTTTTGCTGCATCGCCCATCTTTCATGCAAGGAGAATTCATGTACAAAGTACCTCATGGACCGTGTATCATATTAGTCTTAACAATTTCGAGCAAAAGAGGATCTTTATTGATATCCGGTATTTCTGCAGAGACCACTTTATCAGTTAAACTTGGTACCAGGTGATCTTTTAACCAGTGCGTGAGGTAATCCACGTTTTTGCCACTCAACTGTGTACATGAAGCACTCAACCTCACCGAAAACGCTGCCTTTTACTATTAGATCTTTCATAGCTTTCAGTTTAAGATGGCTATAATGTCATGCCGATCTTGAGATTTCTGACCAGGAAATAATACACCTTTGAACTCTGTCCATTTCGGATCTCATGTAACTACGCATCTAAACATGCACGCATGCAGGTATACAAAAGAATACCTGCATGAGTGATGTTTAGATCTGTTCCTAAAGTACACACAGCATAGTTATACAATTGGTTTAGAATTGAGAAACAACTTGACCTATTCTAAGAGAATAAACTTTATAATCAGCCTAGCTGCTTAATAAAATTTGTTTTTCTTTTTGTATTTAATACCCTTTAAAATTAAAATTTCTTAAAATCCTTTCTTAGTGAGCGTCTATGACCTCATGCAAATATGACTTTAAATTTTGGTATCAATATCTTCGTTGGTTTTTGCTCTACGTTGATTCTCTGTCAGTCATTCATTCAATCAGTCAGTCAGGACAAAGCCGTTTATATATATACTAGCTGTACCCGGCCACGCGTTGCTGTGGCTCATCTGGTTAAATGGAAAATAAATAAAAGACATAAAAAAAATAATAACTAACTATATTAAAGAAAATTTTATTTCCAAAAAAATTAAAAA
Organism: Aphrophora alni; assembly: GCA_963513935.1. Classification (NCBI taxonomy): domain Eukaryota; kingdom Metazoa; phylum Arthropoda; class Insecta; order Hemiptera; family Aphrophoridae; genus Aphrophora; species Aphrophora alni. Next base: position 138,487,301 of record OY740766.1, read on the forward strand.
TTGTATCTATTACTTATTGTTATGTCATATTAATAATAATAAAAATATATATAATATATCAATTGGTTTTGTATTTATATCCATACTAATATTATAAAGACTTAAAATTTATTTCTTTGTTGTATGTATGGGGTTAATCTCTGGAACTACTGAACCAATTGAAACATTTTTTTAAATAAAAAACTACACAATCCCAGAGTAACATAGAGTAGGATTCATTTTGATAAAAACATTTTTTATATTCCATAGGCTATTTGTAAATTTATTTTGAAAATCGTAAAGAATCGTTGGGCATTAAACCCAGCGTCTAGCAGCTGTAGTATCAATAAATAAACAACATTATGAAAAACTAAAAAATTACTATTGAAAGATGAAATTTATAAATATCAATAGAAACGTACTATGCCAAAGATGTGCACAACAACATAAATTATATGTGTATGTTGCCATTAAGGTAGGTAAAATAAATTAAATATAATTTTAGGTTAGGCCTAGAAAGATGAACCAATACATTTCTTTAATGTACCTATTTACATTCATTACCATAGCAGCCAATTTAATAAAATAACTGATGAAACAGTTGATTCGGATGTCCAGCTAGTACAAATAATATTTTTAAGTTACGCCTAGATTGAACCAACACATGTTTCAACACACACAAACCAATAAAAGCTTGCGTTAAGATATTTAAAATTAAGAAAACAATATGTTACAATCTAATTTAAAAAAAAGACATATTAGAATTTAATAGTAGGCCAATTTATATATGGTAAATGATATAATTTATAAATTGAAAATTGCCTCTTTTATTTATAACAATACAAAATCTCTGTCCTAATTAATATTCCCGAGAAAATAACATTGTGTACAATAACCTGTTTTAAAAAAGTTATTATTTATATATATACAATTTCTATTCATATCGGCTAAGAAAGTCCCGCGATATTAATTCTTCTCCAATCACAAACTTCTGTGGGCGTGTATTTTATAACTAACGTCTTGCTTCTAATGGTCGCCATCTTAATTCCAGATTTTCGTTCATATTTCCACAGATTATGTCTTTGTTATTAAATATTTATATGAACTCAGGTGATGTTTTATATTTAGAAATATCTACTTCGTATTTCTGTATATCTCATTTTGTCTCTAGGTCTTCTTAATTTTTATAATCGGCGAAAGATCGGAGTTATATTTTCAATTCGGTTATTTTCCAAGTTGACCTTTCACGTCTAGATAAAAACAAATTATTTAAGTTTTCTTGTCTTTAACTGTGTGTTGTTATTTTTTATGGATTAATCAAATTCTTAGGCGCAATTTTAATATAGGTTTTGATTTGTTTTAGATTGACAATTTTCTGGATTAGTTATAATTGGGTCGGAAAGTATTAGATTTAGAATTTGTTTTGATTCGAGTCTTATCTTTTTGCCGCTAGGCGCGTGTATGTTGACGTTTAAAATTAAATGAATGAAATTGACTTTTTTTTCTTTTTGTATTTAATACCCTTTAAAATTAAAATTTCGCAAAATCCTTTCTTAGTGAGCGTCTATGACCTCATACAAATATGCCTTTAAATTTTGGTATCAATATCTTTGTTGGTTTTTGCTCTACGTTGATTCTCTGTCAGTCATTCATTCAGTCAGTCAGTCAGGACAAAGCCGTTTATATATATAGTGATATATATATATATATATATATATATATATATATATATATATATATATATATATATAGTGATATAGTGATAGTGATGAAACCATCGTATACCAACCCCGTAGAACAATGTAATACAAGTTAACCTCTAAACGTAATAACCAAAAGTTTATTGGTAGATCTGGGTTTTATAAAGAAGTGTTTGAATAGCACAGATTTGTAAACAGTGTTACACAGATTTTCTGCGTCAATTTCGTAATTGGACATATCACTTACTTTCCTGATGGGCCTTGTAGATGTGTAAAATTAAAAATTTCCATTCACTTCGCTCGTGTAAGTGTCTAGCGGTCCTCGAAGCTTTACATATGTGAAAGACAGTCAATACACTCGTGTCGGTGAATTACCTCTGCTTGACAATAATTTAAGTTATCTTCAGTCTATTTTCACATAAGTATAAAATCATACATGTTTTATTTACAAGAAGGGTTACCTGTTTATCCTTATAATATTTTTTATTTTGCATATTGGATATTACTTGGTTTTTGATGTTCTATTAGGATGTAATCAATTGGCAGGTTACCAGAGTTCTCTTCCTTGATTTCTGTGCCAATATAAACGCTCAGTCTCATTACTCCAATTTTCGGTGTCTCTTTGTTTAGTTCGTTCTCATTATTTAATTTTAAAATTAAATATTTTCCCTCAATTTTCCTCCCACTTGTAAATTGCAATTTACTTCCAGCCTACATCGGCCTTTTGTGTTTTTTATTTATTTGTGTACTTGATTATTTTACCGTTTTGATAATTCCATCCTAATTATCGCTTATTTTTCTAAATGTATACATTGTTTTTCAGTTTTTCAGAGTTTTCTCCTTTTTAGTTTTTAATTTCAATTAGTGACTGTGATTGGTTACTGGTTGCTATCATTTTCCTTTTATAGTAAAATTTCAATATTGTTTTCACCCTTAACATTTCCTTTCTATCTAAATATAAAAATCCTCTAATGTATCTCCCCACTTAATACACACTTTTTAGTTTTACAGCTACTGGGTAAGACTTAGGATTGAACCAATCGGTCCTTAATCATTAATACAATGGTAATGATAGTTCACATTAAAGTTGGTGCTTTAATTTTTCTTAACTTCAGAATCATACATATATTCCTCATATACTTGTTATAAGTTAGTAGTATTAAACTTATTGTAGAATTATTTCCTTCACTTCTATATTATATACTCTATACTCCCTTTTTTCGTCATCTGGATTACCTATTTCTGTATTTATCAATAATTTGCTAATCGCTTGTACTGCTCTTCGGTTTTCTTTCCCTCTATTTAATTTAACCAATTCTGCATCTAATAATTTTTTTTTAATAATATCTTTTTCACGCTCCTTTCCATCCCATATCCTCTGTCTCGAGTTTAAATTTAGTTAATCCTTTTGGTCGTCTCAATATATTTACGGTGTGGTAGTGAAATTGGTGAGTCTGTACCCTAACTAGAGCTTGTAAATTAATTAATTTAATTTATGTACCTTCGCTCCTTATCATGTCTATTTGTTGATAGTGACGTTGTCTTCTATGATCTTGTCAGCTTATTGTTTTCAGCAGAAATATCCGTACCCTTTTTACTCTACGCAAACGTCAGGGTTTTCCGCTGGGGTAGTGGGGGAAGCTGTGTCGCTTTCTGAAGATCGGGTAATAGGACTGTTATTGTGGGTTTCGGTCCAGATTTCAATCTTTATTGATCACCGATCGCATTATTTAGGAAGCTGGGGATCACCTGATCTGATGCTGACACATATAAATTTATTACGTAGAGGAAAGAAAAACTTTCACCCTGTAGATTTTAAGTGTTCCTTAACAAATTTAGGTTTTATTAATTTGGGTACATTTTTTTGCCACGTACTGTACTTCTGTTCTCTCGTTATGGATAACTTTATTTCTTTAAACATTATCCTGAAATTCATCGAATGAAAAATATTAGAAATTCAAATAATTCCAGGAGTACCAGAAGAATGTACTCAAATTAATTATGTACTTACTTGTTTAATATAGATTATCGTGACAATATTAATCTAAACAAAAAGCGGTTTTATGAAGTAAATATAACCCTCATTAAAATAAAAAATAGTTATACTTACCAAGTAAAATTCCAAGCAGTCTGCGATAGGTATAAAAAGTGTCATCGTAAATTTACAAATGTTGCATAGAGTGTTCTGTATTGCCTGAAAAATAATTTATTTTTAATTGTCAGTAAATTTCAAAGTGGCAACCAATGAATAGAGATTTTCTGAAGTTTGTTTTAAGTCATAGATTTTAGCCAATAACAACTCTTTGTAAAAGCATTTTCTTAATATATTTTCGTCAAACCAAAGCAAAATGGCAACTGGTTAGAGTATAAAAGCGAGTTCTTCAAATACTTTTTTCATATGTCGCAAAGTATTGTCAACAAACAATATGTTGTGATTTAAATGCTCCTGTTGGGTTTTTTGTTAAAGTAAAAGCTTCTAGGTAGTTTTTTTTCTTGTTTTTTAAGAGCTAAAAACCCTCAGTCTAAAGAGGAAAGAAAGACATCTAATCCAATAGAAGATAAAAAATGTGTAGGTCTGGGATCCCTCGGGATATCCGAACCCGTACTGAGGGTTGAAGTAGTTGATTACAACAAATCGTGGTCAAATTGTTTTCAGTTTTATATGAATTATAAGTCTAAAATAAAAGTTTTAAGTATCTAAAATTAAAAGTAAGAAAAAATTACGCATTTTCAAGCGTTTTTATAAACACTGTAACACAGACTCCCTCGTGAGTTTTATTTCTGTGATGTGCGTCCTCACAAATCTAAAAAAGAAGAGAACGATTTATATATTTACGTATTATATTTTCAACAATTATATAAAAATTACCTGGTTGCTTGGAACAATCAAAGTATCGAGGAAATCACTCTTAGCAGAAGCGATTACTAAAATGCTCACTGCAACAAAGTCATTAATACATAAGAATAAATATTTTCAAATGAAAATAATTATGAAATATTCTCTACAACTAGTATTTAGATTGGAAGTTTTTAAATCCTGGAGGCTTTCCTTAAAAATATAAACTGTTTTTAAAGCTTTAAATATATTTTACTGTTTCTAAAATGTTACTATTTCTGACCTTGTGAGGCTGTACGAAGGGTTTTTTATGAAGTTTATTACCTTATTTTCCCAACTAGAATTATTTTCCAAAGTATTACCGTCAATATTTTAATCACAATGTTTAAACAGATTTCATATATACCACTACATCTTAAATAGCACCCAACACACCACTCATAACGTTAATGAAATACTTCGTTTAATAAAAACAATTAATTAAACCACAAATTATATTCATGGCCCAGTTTATAAAAATAATATAGCGGGCTAAACGCAAGTGAACCTGCAATGCGGATGTTAGTCCAGTATCTGTGGTCAGTACATGAGTTCCAGTCGCTGAAAATCTAGCTGTCTGTAACCAATAGCTTCCCACTTTCCTATCGATGTACGGTCTACACTGTGACTTTTTGAACTTTCAATACTTCTCAAACACCAGACGAAAGCATTATATTTTATATTTGAAATATTATACTAATATTGAAGAATTAACTAATTACATACAGTATTATTTTGATTTATTACTGTTATAACATTGTGATTGATCATTAAATTAAATTGCACATAAACAAAGCATGAACGTTTCCTTCATATATACATAAACAAAAAGACAAGGTGATAGAAGCCATCACGGTACTTACCCAGCCCATTATACAATATAATGCAAGCAGATCTTCTAAATTTAATACCCAAACGTTGGTTTCTTAGGATATGTTACATTTATCAGGGAAATATACATATCAATTAATAAATCCCGAATTAACATAAATTAATATCAAATTAAAAATCTTAATCCTGTTTTAATAACACTCTAAGACTTTAAAAGCAGAGTTCAATTACCATTTCCGTTCCCACGGTATCTTGTGAATCTTTCAACATTGTAACATCAACAACCTCTCCACGTTTATTAAACACATGTTTACCAATTAAATAATAGGAAGAGCCTGTACATTAAAATCCCATCAAATTCAATAATCATTTCTCATTGATAGAATACAAAAACAGGGAAGAGATAGCGTTCCCCAAAAGCAGTCATTCCATTCAAGGAGTGAAAACAAGCCTCAAGCCAAATCTCAATTCTAATCAAGATTAAAAGGAATATACGAGTGTTTCCTAGAAAATAATTAATATAGGTGACGTAAGTAAAAGCAAGGGGTGGCAAAGGTAAAATAGGAGTGTGGTTAACCTTAACTTCAACTTTAATAAAATACAATGTGGTGTAAAAATATCAAGTGTGGAAATATCTAAAAGCAGTGCTGTGAAAATCAATAAAATGAAAAGTAAGAGTAAAATTTCACAATTGTTTAAATTTTGTTGTGGAGTGAAATTTATACTTTAAAAACAAATTATTTCAATTTGTGTTTCAAACTTTGTGTAAAAACAGTTTTCAATCGGTTTAACTTATTAAATCAAGTCAATGAAGTCAATTAAAAGGTTTGAATAAGAACAAATGAAGCTAAATTTAAATCAATGAACAAATATCAAGTCAAACTAAAATGTTCAGATTTAGTATTTAGATCAAGAAAAGTAAAGTTTAACTTTAATTATACGCAAATACGAGCTATAGAAAAGCTGTGTAAACACTGTTTTCAACAAACTTATCCTACTGTATAAAACAGATTGATTTATCAATACAATGTTATATTTCCTACACGGCCCAAGAAACTAACTTTTTGCTATTACATTTAGACGATATGTATTAAATTGTATGATAGGGCTGGTTAAGTGACACGATAGCACCCATCAACAAATTACTAATATGTTTGTTACATTTGAGAATAGGGTATGTTTCAGAAAAGTTTGGTTAAGAACTTTTGAGTTGATTTTGTTAAAATGTATTTTTACTCCATTATGTACCTTTTAATTTAACAAATTTTTAAACTCAGAAATATACAATGAACTACAATCTTACATAATACTACAAATTTAGTACATTTTTTTTGTAACTTAAACACCTATAAAATTGATTTTATTTACCACCACAGAATTTTTTATTTATTTACAAAGGAATAAAGCAAACAGAAATAATTATGTTTCTCTTACAAATAACACTTACCACAAAGGGTAATGAAAACCTTCCAAATCATGTTTTTATCTGCGTGTCGTCTAGAATTTGTAACAGATAAAGTCTAAGGATTACTTACTTTATAGGTTAGGTTAATCTTTCATTAATTCATGTCACAGCATGTTGCGATGGAAAAACCTAAACTCACTTCATATCTTTAAATGTTTATGCTTTATCTCTGTTAAAAGTAGATAGTTTGCGTGGATTTCAATCCATTGATATAATTGTTTTAGAAAAACTACAATGTTTTATTATGGTGATTATATTGTTTAGAATAAAATTTTTTTAATTCATAGCATAGTTTGAAAAAAAGGCTTATGCGTTTATTAAAACCATAGGACTTAAGGACCGTAGGAATATAATGACCCGTAGTCAGTAGTTATTTATAAAGTCGAAATTCTAAGCGTTAGTTTAAATTGTACAGACAGAAACTCGCATGGAGTTACAACGGCCTTTCTATTTACCCTACAAGATCCTAAAGTGAAATAAATGAAAATGTAATCAATCTTTTATTGACTATTGAATTTTTTGTTTCACATCACACAAAAACTGTTTTTAAAACTTATACGGTACGCATTTCTCAATATGTGGTTACATTTAGTTGTATTCATCGCTATAATATATGACTGTGCAGTGCTATTTAATTTCAAATTCAAATGATTTGTTTGCAGAATAGTAGGTGACGCAGTATTCAAGTTAGAGGGGGAGGGGGGACTTGATATCTGACATTTTAAGTTTGACCTAACGCAGACATATTAATTTCTCGTTAATTAAACATACATATTCGTAATTAGAATAACTTATATTTGATACCACACACATTTCGATATTTCAGTGTAAAGACAACGCTCGCGCCTGTCTTTACAATTTAAATTGCTGCTTAAAACACTTCAACTCATAAAAATGCCTAAGGGTCTCTTACATGCGACCATTCTAAGTAGTTGCGGGTGCTTGAGAGTATTTTGTAGAGTATTCTTGAGTGTATGTGTATTTGTGAGTGTGAGAGTGTTTGTATTTCATTTTTTTGTATAGCACAATTATTTACATTTAGTTATAATTTACTTTCAAGATAAATGTATTTATTTGTAGTTTTCCTAGTTTAGTATATGACGTTTTTAGAATTATTATTATTTTATGGTTTCTAACTAGTTTATTAATTAATTTCACTATTAATTTTGGTGTATTGTGTAATATATTTTATTAGTAATTACAGTACTATTTTATAATTTTTTATTAGTTCATTAAATTAATTTGTATTATTAATTTTGATGTATTTTGTAATATGTTTTAAAAGTAATTACTATTTTATATTTTTTCATTAGTTTATAAATTTTTATTTGTATTAATAATTTTGATGTATTTTGTAATATGTTTTAGAAGTTATTACTAAATTATATTTTTTTTATTAGTTTATTAATTTAATTTGTATTATTAATTTTGATGTATTTTGTAGTATGTTTTAAAAGTAATTAGTATTTTATAGTTTCTTATTAGTTTATAAATTTATTTTGTATTATTAATTTTGATGTATTTTGTAATATGTTATTAGTGGTAAAGTGAAAGAGAGGACCTTATTGTCTTTACTTCGCCTCAATAAATTAAGAGTGATATTATTATTACATGCCGACAGAGTCAAAGTCGTTTGGTTTTAATAAACGCTTTACCCTATTATTGTTATTTTTAAATCGTGCTATGAATTAATGAAACATTGTTCTAACCTCCAATATTCTATTATACTGTGTCATGGAATAATGAAAGATTATTCTAACCTATAAAGTAACTAATCGTTACTTTAATCTGTGTAGTAAACACACAGATACAAATATGATTTCAAAAGTTTTTATTGCTCTTTGTGGTAAGTATTATTTGTAAAAGTAACATAATTAACTGTGTTCGCTTTCTCGCTCTGTAAATTGATAAAAATGATCGCGGTGGTAAATAACATCAACCTCATAGATCTCAAAGTTTAAAAAAGTACTTGATTTGTATCGTTCATTCTGTACGTGTGAAGTTTACAATTTGTTAAAATTTATGGTAATTAATGGAATAATTTTTTTTTTCAAAATCAACTCAAACGTTCTTTATCAAACTTTTTGAAACTTACTATCTACTCAAATGCTACAAACGTATTAATCACAAGTTGGTTCTATGTTGGCACGTATCCAGCCCCATCATACAAGATACTCCAAATAATATAATTCCCAAAATTTGGTTTCTTATTTGACTTTATTTCCCCTTCATTTGACTTGATTTAATAAGTTAAAGCGATTTTAAAAACTTTCTAAACACAAAGTTTTGAATACAAATTCTTATATATTTGTTTTGTTAATCCATACATTTCACTCCACAACACAATTTAAACACTTGTGAAAATTTTATTCTTAGTTTTTATTTTACAGATTTTTACACCGCACCTTTCACACCCTTCTAATGTTTTACACTGGGCTGTATTTGTTGAAGTTAAGGTTTTACACCACAGTCTTATTTTACCTTTGCAACCACCTTACTTTTTATACATAACTTAAATATATTTATGATTTTCCATGAAACACACCTATTCATTTTTATGTCGATTATTGAGATTTTGTGTGTTGAGGTTTATCACTCCCTGAATAGACTGACTCCTTTTAGGGGACGCTATCACTTCTCTGTTCTTGTATTCTATCGATGACATTTAATTATTGAATTTGATGGGATTTTATTGTACAGGCTCTTCGCATTGTTTAATAAAATTGATGATCGTGTGTTACAACGTTGAAAGTATCTACAATATGTCCCACAATTGTATCTTCAATATTACAATTGTAATTTCTAAAAAAAACTTGTGTAAAGCACAAAAATTGGAGTCGAAATATTATTTTTTTTTAATGGTAAATTTGTTATATTATGCTCAATAAACGAATAAACTTTTAATCGATATTGTAGAGAATTTAATCGTCACAAAAATAATGCAATTAAAGTCAAAGGAAATAAATTGAAGTTACGAAAATTCTACTTTATTAAAAACAAAATGTGCCAGGAACCGAGTTACTTTTTTTTAAAGAGATTTTCAGTATAATGCTACTCTTTTCTTCATAAACAACCAAATTTCTATAATGTGTATTTATATTCTTATGACAGAATTTATTTACAATAATTTTCAATAATATAATACAAGTTTTGTTCAAATATTAGGACGTTCGTTAGCCAATTAACAAAGTTATTTTACGTTAAAATAAAATAAAGAATTTGTCGACTCCAATTTGTTGTATTTTACACTTGTTTTCTCGAAAACTACAGGAGTTAAATTTCTGGAACTTATTTTATTCAATTTATTTTATTTAAAAAAACGTTAAAAATGTCAAATTTGTTCCATAATTTTGGTCCCTAGAATTGCAGTGTGGCTTCATTTCACTCTTGGAGCAGAAATATTTCAGAAAACAAGACATTTTCGGACTTATGTTTATTAGAAGGTTTCTTGTTATTTTTACGCCTTGAATCAGATCACGAATTATTAGAGTGTAATTTTGAATCAGCCTTTACATATCTAAGATTGTGTAACTGATCAGTTTTTATTGGCTTCGGTTGAACACCACACATGTTGGTAATGTCACTTGTGTTATTTAATTTTTTATAATTCAAAATCTTTAAAACATTTAATACAAGCTGAATAAATAAATGGTGCAAAAACATTGCACAAAATTTCTCAATCTCTTATGACGAAATGTAATAAAAATGAACTTCATCTAAACGTCATAACTTAGGTATTTATCAATTATTATATCAAAAAGTGAAAACGTACCATGACTTATGTTTAAACTATATATATTTAAATAAGGACCTAAACGTGCTTTGCTTGTGCCATAAAAACATCCGCAGAGTAAATCGTATTTGATTAAATGCGCGCTTTTAACAACGGTGTTGTTTTTAGTCAATTATTCCTTATTGTAACATGTTTTTACTTATAATTTCACATAGAGTTTTTGGGCGTTTAATCTTCACATTTCATTAAAATTTGAACAAAATTCCTATACTGATTATTTGGTCCTTCATCGATAACTCAAAAACCAAGTGATGAAAAATAAATTTTTACGCTTGAGCAAAATTTTATCAATATCATTAAAGCCGATTTTGAGAAATTTGTAATTTTGTGTTTTTTCTTATGTCAGCTTTACCCAAAACCTCTTTTCAAAACGGATGCATCGGTCAAAACTTAACACCGGCTTTTTGACTCATCACATAATAAATAGTCGCTGTATATGTGAAAAGGTAGACAGAAAAAAAATATATGCATTTATTTATATGTATAGGAACATAATGTACACACAAAAGGCTTACTTCAGGTGATTCCTGGAACTGAAATAAGCCAATTTATCCTAATTCACATTTTTAAGACTTCCTAACCGAATGCCTATTACGTAGGAGTTACAACGGTAATTGTTTACTGTAACTGCAACCAGTCTTTTTGGCGATTTTTTTTCAAAATCATGTTCTAGATATCTTATTTATTAATAATAATATATGTTTTCACCGGGGAACTAACTTTTTTTACTTAAAAAAAAAAAAAAAAAAAAAAAACAATTTCAACTTTTCTAGGTTAAATTTCCATTAGTGAATTACGCGGTAAAATAGGTTTGTACGCGAATTTTTACCATACAAGTAAGGTGGTAAGGTGGTATATATATACCTTACCAGACCTACGCGTACATTTGGGAAAAAAAGAAGAAATTGTGGGTGCGTTTCCAAGCTGTCACCCCTCCAAGTACTAACCGCGCTCAATGTTGCTTGACTTCGGTGATAAATGCATTGAATTTCGTAGTTTTAAAATCGCGATTTTTCGGGTAAAAGTTATCTCCGCGTTGAAAGCATATTTTATTATTAAGTTATGTAGATCATGATTTTTAAAATCGCCAAAAAGACCGGTTGCAGTTACAGTAAACAATTTCAGCCTCCCAAATTCAGAAATACTTATACTGTATTTTATAAACAGTATACAAAATTTTAATTTTTGTTTGTAATGAAAGCTTTCAAGATTTGAAAATTTCAAACATATGTTCTACGTGTAGAGAAATTTTTATAATCCATTATCATCTGAAAATATTTATACTTATGTATTAATGACTTTGTTGTAGTGAGCATTTTAGTCATCGTTTCAGCTGAGGAGAGCTTCCTCGATACATCAGTTATTCCAAGCAACCAGGTAATTTTATAAAGTTACTGAAAATATAATATGTAAAATTTAAATCGTTCTATAGATATATGAGGACCACATGTAGTCTCCCGTGGAAGTCTCTGTTACAGTGTTTAGAAAACAGCTTGAAAAGAGTTCATTTTTAGCTTACCTTTAATTTTAGACTCTTAAACCGACAAATTTAGACTTATAACTGGTATCAAACAGATAAACATTACCACGATATGTTATATTAAAATACTCTAACCTTCAGGACGGGTTTGATAATCCCGAGGGATCCCACAAAGATCTACACTACACATTCTAAGGTAGTGTTGGTTTAGTCTTTTATTTTTCTATCAGTTGTCTTTTGACCAACTCTTGTTCCCTTCTTACACTGACGTTGTTATAGTATTCGAGAGTCTTTATTTTATTTTTTTATTAAAATTGATAGGAGCCATTATAGTACTTACCTATTAACGGTTTAAAATTTAATAAAATCAGATCCTTTAAATATAATGCCCAAAAGGTGATTTCTTGGGCCTTGTATGAATGACATATCGAAAATCATTCTTTCGGTTTCCTGAAACGTAAAGATCAGTCAAAAAAACAGAGATTAAATTTTAGCATTTACCAAACTTACGCAACGTCGTATGCTGGTTAAGTAAAACTGATTATTTAAAATTTGTTTTTTTCATTTCTTGCAATAACTTGAGTATAAAAAATAGGTGATAAGAAATCGTAATTCATTTCTGACAGTCTTAAATGGCGCCAGTCGGTAATTTTATAACATTACTGCAAATTATGTCTTCTAAATATATATATTTTTGGATGTAATCCTCCTTTTTGGAGTATTTTATGATACAGTGTACTTAGTACTAATAGTAGTATTTAAAGTTCTAGTACAATGAACTGGAACTCAGTGATAGCCGGTTTGAAGCCAGTTTTGAGAAAGAAGAAATTGTAAACAGCTGGTCAATTATGAGTCTTAGTAGTGCCAGAAACGTCAAGTAGGTGTTATAAATATATACCAAAAAACGCTCTAGTTGGTAGATTTATTTACTTACACAACCTGGAAATCCTACCGCGTTAAGGGTGTGTGTAGAGGTTAGTTCCCGGAGCCTTAAATCTGGGTTTTCCTAGCCATGGTATGGCAACCACAATAGAAGTGCTCCTAGTCCTAGGGGACAGAGGTTGGGGTGAATCTCCCTTACACCATAAAAAGAAATTTGTTGTAAAGTTAAAACACAGTTATAAAAAGATAGATAAGACAGATAATGGACTTAAGCAATCTAAACGGACACAAGTAAGATTTTTGGAACGTGGCACGTGAGGATTATTTTTCAGGTAAGTACTAGTAAGAAGGTAACGGAGGAATTGAGTAGATATAGCGTAGGCTGCCCTACCATAAATAAGGTGGAGATAAGGGAGATAATGAATCTGCTAGAATATGGAATAGGGAGGATGTAATGGGCTGATCATGTCCAACTATTAAATCTTTCGAAGTGAACCATTATATTGAATAGAATTCGAAAATTCGATGGGTGGATTGCCTGGATGATGATTTGAGGAGGATAGGCGTACTAAGATGGAGAATAGCGGCAGAGGATGGATGTGAAATGAGTACTGTGGTAAAGGACGCCAAGGTCCTGCAGGACTGCAGTGCCAGAAAGTAAGTTATAATAAAGGATCTTAAGCGTTGTTGAGACTGCGTAGATGGTTCATTCTGCTGATAAATAATCCGTATTGTGTGTAAAATCAGTAACGTCATGGTTCGGGACTCTAATTATCTACATGACGTTTCAAGATCCTTCAAGTTATACATTGCACATCGTAAAAGTACTTCTTCACATCTTTACTCATACAGGATCTCTCAGTAGCGCAATTATAAAAGTACGGGATTGGTAATCCTTAGGGAACCTAATGTACCTTTATTCACATAGTCTTGGGTAGATTCCTCTATATATTTATTCTATCACATCTTTCTTGATCAATTATTGTTCTCTGTTTTTCTTGCCGCCATGAAGTATATAGGGTTAGGGTTTTTAAAATGTTTATTCTACCAATTATACATCTATTTTCTTGTACTCTTGGGTTAGAGCCCTCTCTTTCGTTTTTCCTATCAAGTTTCTGTTGAAAAGTTCTTGCTCTCTTCCGATCCTGACTTTTTTGAGTATTCGAGGGTTTGTGTCTTAATTTTATGATTTTTCTTTTATAAGGCGATGGTGACGGAGAATTTTTTCTCCTTTGCAAACAACAAAACAAGACAAATTTTTCGATTTTAACTAAGAAGAAAAAACTCCTACATAACACCAGCATTAAATAACAACATGTCATTTGTTGAAATTACTCTGAGACGTGTGAATAATGTCTTTGCAGAACTCTGTTTTTTACTTTAACCATTTTGCTTGGTTAAACAAAAATTAGTCTATGAAAGTGTGTTTACAGACAGTTGTTGTTATAAGCCATATTAAAACACTTACATTAAAACTACTTACAGAAACATTCTACTCAGTGTCCATCATTTTTAATGTATACTACATTTTTTCAGACCATACAACACTCTGAATGTTATATTTGTAAAGCTGTGATGAAAGTGGTTATACCGATTGCAGATAACTTGTTACCATACTTGGTAAGTTGGTCTATTTATTATTTAAATAAGGGTAAAATTCTTTTGACAAAACCTGTTTTGATAAAACCTATTTTGGTTTAAGTTCCTGTTATTACAATAGTCACTTTATACAAGCAAGCACACAATTAATTTGGGTACATTCTTTTGGTACACCTAGAATTGTCTGAACTTCTCTTCAATATGGGTTTAGGATTAACGTTTATGGAAATAAAGTTATCCGAAACTCGTCACCATAATATAAAAGAGGCAAAATAATGCATCCTAATTAATAAAATCCTGTATTTATTGAGCAACACGTTTTCGAACATACTTGTCTGTTTTGACGTTCCAAATAGACATGGACAAAATTTTTCAGTTTACAAGTCTGGATGAGATGGTTGCAGCACTATTAATAGGCTTTAAGGTCGGCTAAGGAAACATTTGTGTTAGGGGATGAAAGCAAAGCTGCAGTATTAAATATGCGCTGGTTAACGAGATCAAGCTTATCTTGATGCCGAAAGAAGTGGAATTGTGACTAACGAGAAGGCGGTTGAGTCTGTCAGAGAACGATCATACATTCTTTTTAGGTTTTGAACCTGTACAGGTTTTTATTAGGCCAGCGGGTGAAACACTGAGACAAAAAGAGAAAGTGGCTAGAAGACAGTGAAAGATTTTCCTGATATTTTTGGTGGGTTAAAAAGAAAGGAATTGATGATGGTAATATTTTAACAGCATTGGCTTTAAACTGACTTCGATATAATTTGAAGAAGATGAATATTGGGAAGAGATATTTGCCTAACGGCGATGATGGACATACACTCCAACTTTGGAACAACGATGGTGGAAAAATTAACGCACCAACTTTAACATTAACATTACCATGGTATTACTAATGAACACTTCAGTTAATTTACGGTCAGATTGATTCAATAATAAGTCTCATCCAGAAACTGTACCGGGTGTTTCAGAACACATGGACACTATCTGTAGCGCCTAAATGAAACCAGATACAAATTTCCTTCCAATTAGAACCCCACTTATCGACCCCAAAGAGTTCAGGAAAATTATTTTCAATGTTCCTCAATGACCCAAAAGGGCACTTTGGGGGGGCAGGGTGGTGTTTTTGGAAATTTTCAAAGAGAAACATAGATCGTGTGATTCATCATTTTAAAGGTCTTTCTTTTCTGAACATTTTACGACAAAAAAATGTTGGTATCTTTTCATTACTGTACAGAGTGTGACGAATTTTTTTTTTTTTAGTTTTTAGCGGGAAATGGGACTGCCAGCTCCCTAACAAAGATAAGGCAACCAATTTTTTTCCTAGTTTTAGAAGAACACACCCTTTCAGGAGATATGGGGGTAGTATGGACTTCTATGTAGTTTTCAAAATTTTAATAAATTTCAAACTTTAATAACTTTTATAGAACAAAAAGCAAAAAATTGAAATAGCAACCTAGATTGAAAATTGTACCATTTGAGAGACCTTTTGAAAACAAACTTTTTTTGTATTGAAAGTTTGGTTGTATCTTGCACCATTGAATAATCGTAAAAAAATTGAATTTTATTGGTTAAAAATATTTTGTCACAACCTGTACAGTAATGAAAAGATAACAAAAACGTTTTGCTCCAAAATGTTCAGAAAAGAGAGACCTTTAAAATGAGGTATCACACGACCTATGTTTCTATTTGAAATTTTTCCAAAAACACCACTCTGCCCTTTTGGGTTATTGACGAGAGTCGAAAATAATTTCCCTGAATTCTTTGGGGTCGAAAAAAAGGGGGTTCTAATTGGAAGGAAATTTTTATCTGGTTTCGTTTAGGCGCTACAGATAGTGTCCATGTGGTCTGAAACACCCGGTTTAATTGAAATTGGTGTGTGTAGATTAAGTAGGGGTAGATTATAGGGTGTTTATTATTATGCAGGAAGGATATATTAAGGGTGAAAATCAATATGGGAAGTTTACTGTAAAAAGGAAATGGTTGAAACCAGTGCCCAATCACTGCTACTAATGAAAAGTCGATAACCAAAATGGAGAAAAATCTGAAAAACAATGTATAAATTTAGAATAATAAAAGAGACTTCAGATTAGAATTAGCAAAACGGAAAGTGAAGTTAAATGAAAATAAAAAATGCTAATGTAGGGTGGAAAAGAATCGGAATTTTCAAATGAGAGTAAAATCGAAGAAAATTTGAACAAAGAGACATCGAAAAGAAACCAACTATAACAAAAATTAGAGGAATAACACTGAGCGTTCTGAAAACAAGATTGGTACAGAAACCAAGAGAACTCTTGTAACCTGTTAATTGATCAACGACTTAATAAAACAAAAAACAAGTAATATCCAATATCCAAAATAAAAATAGGATAAGGATGAACAGGTGAAAACAAAATAGGTGATATTTTATACTTACATGAAAATAGACGGCTGATAACTTATTTGATTGTCCACCGACACAAATGTAGCGACTGGAGACACATTTTCATTGTGTATAGCCTCGAAGTCCGCTAGATATTGATACGAGTGAAGTGATTGGAGATTTATAATATACGAGGCGACCTGTTTAACAACTGTTTTAAACAAACATACACTGTTGGATAAAATCCAGATTTACCAATCAACTTTTAGATATTACATTTAGAGAGAATTAACTTGTATTACGTTGGGGCTGGGTAAGTACCACGATGGTTCATAGCACATCAAGTTATTTAATTGTGTTTTGCTGTGTGAGAGCTTATTTCTTATATTTAGGAAAATGTAGCTGCATTATTAATATTTACAAATTACTTTATTTTAAGGTAATTGTTGTTGACTTCATAGCGGCGAATTGTCATGAGATCTTAGCAATACACATCTGTGACAGAATGGATAAAATTTTGAAAGTTTTTATAGAAAATATTATCAACCATGCTGACACCGAAACGTTTTGTAAAAACATCGACATTTGTTAAGTTAATGCTTTTATAACAAAACAGATGCTGTTAGAATAAATTTGTAATATTGTGTCAGTTTTTATTATTTCAGAATTCCAAAAACTCCTGTTTTATTGTTAGGAAGATGAAGTAGTGTATTTATTAGTACTTTTGGATTAGACGAATAATCGGAAATATCGCCTGGACTATCTCAAGGAAGTGTTGTAGGACAGACGCTACTATTCACTCCTGACACATCACAAGATAAAAATACTATGATTGAAATCTTTAAAGATGACAATGATATTGGTAGATGGAGATGCTACAACTGTCAAACTACAAAGGTCAGCAGACAAAGTTAGTGATAGGTTTGGAATGTAACTACATTTCATTCATACTAAGTTTTAAAAAATGGATATTTCAATTCTGCATGTAATGGTACCAACCTCACAATCCTGGTATGACAAATAGCGAAGTTATTGTCAAAAATGTAATTTCGAACTTTACCTCCCAAGAAAATTTGATATTCTTATAGTAAGAGATCCCGGCAGAGCCAAATTACCGACACTGGCGTAGCGAGTGGAGGAGACTCATTCACATATGTACAGCTTCAAGGCCGATGTCGACCAAGATACTGACACAAGCGAAGGGAATGGAGACATTTTAATTCTCTTAGGGCATAACCTCGTGATTATAATAAATTACGAGTTTCAGAAAACCTGTATAATATATGTTTTAAACAAACTTATTGCGTAAGACTCCTTGATCTACCGAAACAACTTATTTCATACAAGGTCCAAGAAACCAATTTTTGAATATTTGTATTACATTGTATGTTGTAAGTACCACAATCAACTTGTTTAGATTTGTAATTTAAAAAATAACAATTTGTCCTTTAATATAGTTAAACACACGTTAAAAGTAACAAACTATACAAATGGAAAATAAATACAGTGTAATAAACAATAAACCCTTCAAAATATCAAAAAGCCGAACGCATTCTTCATATTTTGTGAGTGTGTACAGTTTTTACAAAATGAAAAGGTTTATCAACTATTTCGAACAAAATTTTTTCACTAGTTTTAGCACAATTACAACCAAAACTTTTGAAATTAACTCGCAAATAATTTTTTTGAATTATAGCCTGGCTTTTATATCTTATTTACCAAAAATAACTACTTTATTATTATGCAAAGTGACAAAAGAAGCAAATATCTAAAACTTGTACTATCAATAACACAGGCCGTTGATCTTTTACAATTTTCTACCTCATTTATATAAACGATGCCGTAAACAAGTACAGTAGGAAGGTGAGGGTGGGGGTGGGTTCAAGACTAGGAAATTGAGTTGTAGGCCTACGTTGTCAATATATAATAACTTTCATATTTTACAAAATAAAAACATGGATCATCTAGTCATTTTTTCCTGTAATGATGGTAAGTTGACTAAATAATTATTATAAAATACTCAATTATATTGACACAGGATCTACGCGTCAATCTGCAATGTGTGCTATTATAATATATAATCGCTAAAACTATTACAGTTATCTAATCTACTAAAATAAATCATAACTCGATATCCGATCCGTCCCCAAAGTATTAAAAGGTCATAAAACATATTTATCTACGACTATATGATTAAACATTGATTCTACTGTTTAAATATGAATAAAGTTTATTAAGCTACAGGTTTACTTTAAGGCAAGGGTTCCATTTTAAGATTGCGTTTCATCAGCTGTTTTGAATTGTGGAAAATGTTGATTTAAATAAACAACGTGGGAAAATAGATACCTGGCTTGTTTCTAACTCGCCCTGTAAATTTTAATATTCTCCTTTGAACTTTGTAGAGAAATAGTCAAAGTGAAAAATATCTGTTTTGAAGTTTGTTGAGTCCGAAAAAGATTGGTTTATAGGTTTATCACCACCCTATTAAAATTGGAAAAAAATAACAATAAATAAGATCTCGTAGCTCTCGAATTCTCTAATGGGTCAGTATCAAAGAAAACAAGAGTTGATCAAGAAAAGACTTGACAGAAAAGATAAAAGACAGAGTTTTAACCCAAGACAAGTGTAGATCCAGCTGGAACCTCGGGATTGTCAAGTCCGTACTCACCATAGTGAGCTCCTGAGAGTGTGGTTTTGGAATAATGTCTGTCTGTCATTTATCGTTAGTAGAGAACTTACTTTACATCCCAAACAAATGAATTGAATATTATTAAATTTATTATGTGATTAGATCTTAAATATATCTGAAGCAGTTTTTTTTTTTTTTTTTTTTTTTTTTTTAAATTTGGGAATATGAATTGTACTGGTATTTGTGGTTTACTTAGAATCGTCGCTTTTTACCCAAAAATGGTTGGAAGAGAGAAATATCCACGTTGGATTGTTTTCGTTAAAATCTTTGCGAAATTTGGAGAATTATGATATAAATTAAAGTATTAAAACACAGCAAAAAAATTACAGTTTTTGGGTAATTTGGAAAAAAATTCAATGAAATCTGACACAAACAATTTGTTCCCCCTCCTATTTTAATTCACTTGGCTTTTGTTACATTATATGAGCTGTAAATGGTCACATCGACAACATTTTTAGATATTCAGATATTTACAATGGCTCTTTCAAACTAACATTTTTTGGGAAATGTCAAACAATAATTTTTGTTATTTTCATTGTATTTCTTTTTTTCTTTTTGAAACCAAAACAGACTTTTTTATGTTTTTTTATAAACTCTGAAAACATAGAGTGAAGTTTTAAAATGCAATATCTAAAAAAAAAAAAAAAAAAAAAAAAAACAATAGAGGAATGTGTTTTGCGTCTGTGGATATGTTCGAGAGATTTTTTTGCAATATGAGTATAGTTTTTGTTGCAATTGTTTGTGTTGAAACCTCCCAGTCATCATTGGTTTACACTCAAATAGCGTCAGAGTCAGAGAACACATCAAGCGTTGGTTAAAAGAGATCTGATTGGAAAGATGAATATGAGACATCCAATCTAAGACTACATGAAAAAATAGGTGTAAATCCACCAAGGTTTCCTGAGGATTATTACTACCCCTGTACTCAATAGAGGAGAACCCCAGAGGGTGTAAATAAAGTTCAAAACTCCTTTCATAGATTTTAAATTTGGAAATTTATTTAATTTCAAACATAGAATTGTTCCTTTTCACACTAGAAATTGGTAACACTGCATTTTTCAAAGTACTACAAATTTTATTAAAACACCATCCATTTTATTCTCTCCAGCATCTCCTGTTCTTTCTATTTCTATTCTTGATTACATCTGAGAGTTAGTTACAAGAGGTAAATTCATTTCCTTTATCTCCTGTTCATTAATCCTAGTTTACAACAATTAATGAATTGATTATTGTCTGAAGAGTCTTGGTATCTTAAGACACATGATCTTGTCGTAGATTCCAATCAAGACAACGTAAGATGTTCCACCATTTAGTATCAATACATACAATCGATTGTCTACAGTAACGAACTGCACTAACTTTCTATAACGTTGGTATTTATAGAACAGAGTCACTATACCATTTAGGTGAGAAAACAAATAGATGTAGGTCATCATGGTACTTACTTAACACCATATATGCAGAAAAATGTAAAGAGTAAAAGTTTTTTTAGGCCACGTCAAATGAAGATATTGGCAGATTAAGAATCGCTTCGCTCGTGTGAGTGTCTTGGCCATAGCTGGTTGCACAAAAAATAAGACGTGAGCATGAAATTTGAAATTTGGTATAGAGGGCATGCTTATCGTGATTTAGAAAAATCAAATTAAAAAAAATCCAAATGTGTTCTATGTAAACTGTTTTTTCTTCCTATCTCTGGAGTTATTTATAAGCTAAATTAAATCAAATTACAATTCTGAATACAATGATACCAACTCTACTTCCCTACTTTGAAAAATAGCAAAGTTAGTGTCGAAAATAAAAATTGATAAACAAATGTATTGAACAAAATGTTGTATTGTAGAACTTAGAGGACCTCGAAACGAAGATAACCTTGAAATCTGATTTTTAATTTAATTTTAATTATTTGTGAGAACAATTTTTGTTTTGTTTTTATTTAAAACAAAATTTTATGTATTACAAGCGCTTTATACTTTTTCTAATTTAAGATAAAACACGAAGCAATGCATTCATAGTGTTTTACTTATCCTAATATAAAATAAAACATGGCGTATCTATGATAATAAATCTGTGCTCTAGCAATACATCAGTGCTATCTTTGCATTACATTACATTGTGCATTATTTTATTCTATCTGTGTAAATGATTAACCACGTCTTGACTGATAAAGTTTAAATAATTACCAATACAAATATTTTCAAATAGGATTGATAACTGAATAAACACTGCTTTATCTTTAAACGATGTTTGGAATTAATAAATTTCTTTTCTGTGATAAATAAATATATATTCTAAGTAAGGACAATATTCATTAGACTATAATCTTCCGAAGATTATCTATCATGAGGCAATCCTTGTTACTTAAGCTATGAAGTAATCGTACAAAGATTTCAACCTCGATTTTTTGACTGACCTTCACGTCCCATGGTCTCAGAAAACCGAAAAAGTGACTTGCCGTCCGTCCGTCATCTTAGTTCTTGTCTGTACGTTAGTGGCTAAGACATGAACATTGGTGTACAGCTCATGCAGAACTGTAATATCAAATTGAAAATTTCAATATAGCGAACATTTTAAACAGTTTTTTGTTCAGATCCCGTGTGTTATTCAACTTATAACAAATTGAATTAGATTATAAAACTTGGACACAAATACGTTTATTAAATCAAACGCGTTTCAACGACCATGTCGCCATCTTCAGAATGAGCTACAATAATCAAACTTAAGCTAACCTAATAATTTGAAGAGGCGTGGCCTAAACCTATTTGACAACTTTCTAATTTATAAGTCTGCAATAAACGCTCTATTGATCATATATAAGTTTTAAAAAAATTATTTATTTTTTAACTAAATTAGATAACAATTTGCAGATTTCAATTAATTCTGCACGCAATGTCTTTAAGATAACAAACAACAAAGTTTTTTGTCAAAAAATCTAATCTCGTAACCTAAAGAGACACTGGCATGATTGAAGCGAATAAATACTTTACAATATATTATACACATTTACTGGCGCCAAGAAAGTACGAAGTTCAGTACGTACACAATTACGAAGTTCAGAAAAACTATGTAGCAACTGTTCTAATAAATTACCCTAAATACACCATTTCATCTATCAATATAATTTATCATTTCCTGCAAGCCCCAATTTTTGAACATAGATTTAGAGGATCTGCTTGTACGATGGGGCTGGGTAAGTACCTATAGAACATATAATTTTTTAATACAATTACCAATAGATCATTTTAGTTCTGTCAGTTTTTTTTTTTTTTTTGTATAGTAATATTTTCTTTATTCATAAGGAGTAACATATAATTCCTCCAATAAGGATTAACTGGTATAAAAAAATTTCCGGTTTTGTAGACAATTACCAAGTAGTACTTCTTTACACTAACCTAGTTGTCCTTTCAGCTGAAATACACATAATGTTTCATCATCTTCATCATAAAAAGCAATTGTATATTGTTTTGAAAACCACCATTTTAAACATTAAGTATTTTGTGAATATAATAAATATATTCTTACTTTTTGTATAGTTGTTAATAATTAAAAAAATGCATACACCAAATATGAACTCAATAACCGTCGGATTTGATAGTTTTTGATTGTCATTTGTGTGAGAAAAACGTGACCTCAGCTAGGAATACATTATTTATTCTTAAGAAGTAAGGTATGTTCTAGACAATAAAAAAAATCTCGAGAATAAGTTCTCAGCTTTAAGTATTATAATTACCAAACTTTGAATTGATTTTGGTGTCTTAAAAATTAATTATATCACGTCAATTACGACGCACCCTATATTTATCAGATTGTACCCACCTAGACATTCTTTACATTAATTTTGTATATAAACATATCATAAAAACAGCTGTTCAGAAAAATTACATACTAGGCCTATCCTACATTTTTCTAAACATTGATAATACTTGAAAGATCTGATCATTCTTCAGATGTTATTAAATTTTTTCTCATACTTTAAAGTAGGATTTTTCAGCTCATTTATAAGAAACCAGGGCCTCGTAAAATGGAAAAATACCAAATTCTTGAATTTTTGGCAGTGAGTTAAAACCAAAATAAGACTAACGTTGTAACTAGAAAAATATTTTACAAATCATGACTAATTAGAACTCAACACGTCACTCGTGATGACGGTGAATTACTCATTTTGGACCGAATCTAAAGTTATAATTGACAAAACATTAAAAATATACCAAACCTATAGAATATTTCAAATCATCTCTTTGTTTCTTGAACGTTTATACAATACAACATTCGTCACAGTAAAATGTTTTACAATTTTAATTACAGTTAATCCATTATAATCATATAATCAATTTGAGGTTAGGTTAAGTCCAACAAAGAATATCAACATAATATGTATGTCGTCACAGTTTTATTTTTTAAAGAGGAAATACATAACAATAGGTCTATCTATTGTTATGTTTTTTTATCTTTAAAAAGACAAAACTATCGCAAAAAGTTATAACACAAACTCTCACTTGGATATCCATTTAACAAATTAAGCATAGATTTATTACCCGATGACTGTTCAGATTACGTAATATGTATTATACTGGGGCAGAGTTAACTCATGCATATCAAACAGCAATGAAATGAAGAGAAAATTTAATAAATTAACAAATAAAATTATATGAACTTTTGCTATTTTATTTGTTCAATGGTTTTTAAGTTAAGACCCTTCAATTCTGTGCATTCACATGATAACATTCTTGTAATACATTATTAGGGTATCCATAACGTGGTGTAACATATCCTGGGGGACTGCTATGAGGAAGAACCTCAATAATGTGCTTCAAACTAAGCAAATTACCTGGACGAGCTTAAAAATCTCTACTTTTTAAGTAACCCCTAGAAAAAAAATCTCGTATTGTTAGGTCAGGCGACAGAGCAGGTCAGAGCTAAGTTTCCAAATCTTGAAAGCGACCTCCATACACAGGCTCTATAGTGTCCATCGAATCAATTGTAGCTCCACCCTGTTGAATCCAGCATCTTAATACCCTGACTACGTAGTGTGGCAGAAAAAATCCCCATTCATTTAGCGTTCAGAATTTACTGTAACTGCAATACCATTTTAATCTTCAAATAAATAAGGACCAAAGTTTTGGAGACAGAGATCCTCTAACCAACCGTGACAGGTTCACTGCCTAAAGGTTTACCATGCAGTTCCTGGAGGTTACTGCAAGAACCTCGGTTTTGTTTACTGATCTTTAAACCTACGAGTTTGTTCTGACAATCAGTTTTTATGAGATGGCAGGATGTTGATTTCTTAAATGTATAAAATGCAAGCAATAGGATGATCTTGTCACTTCATCTCGTTCAGATAGCTTAACTAAGTTAGGAAGTAAAACAACATTGAAGACCACATACTGTTATTAAGGACCCAATTTAATACAATTTTACAGGAGAACACAGAATACCAAAGACCAAGAGTCCACAGTCGAAGCCAGTACGCTTCAAGGTTTTTTCGCTACATAAAATCGCATAAACAGCATTAGCTTGGAATGATTTTCATGTAGGAAAGGAGATTTTGAAACAACGGTTAAAATCCGTTTGGGCATGTATATAATGTTGACTGTATGAGTGGCTAATTATAGTGAAGGATCTGTAGAAATAAGCGATTTAAAATACCAAATGCTAGCGAAAGTGTATGTGAAGATATTTATAGAACCGTGTGCAATTTTCTAACCAAACTCTTGTGTTTTGATATGTTTTATATTTCTATTGTTTTTTTGTGTTGCTGTGTGCAGAAGATTAATTTAAAATCAGGAACTATTCCATCTCTTATAATAATAAAGCGTTGTCTAAATAATCGCTGGGCACTTGTTACAGCATCAAAAACATTTTTTTAACGCAAACGCATGGTGCTCGACTGACTAATGAGCAATTTCCTTAACTGGCACAGAATAAGTGAGGTTATACAATAATTTGTTTATTAGTTATCTCCATAGCAACCAAGTAACACAAATGAAATTGCTTCACCATCCCCCAAACGGTATTTGAAACTTGTTTCGCTCCAGCCTGTCATCCTAATCCTCAACAATCACTGTTGTCTGTTTTCAATCATACAGTTTTACGATCAGCTGTTTAGATTAAAAATTTAAATCATGTGGTAGAATAAATGTTGATGTTTTTTCATAAGATATACCTAAAAAACTGTTCTCATGTAAGTTAACCACTTTTAATAAAGTTAAGAAACAATAACGTTTCTTTAAAATTAAAATAACCTTCTCCTTAAAATATAATATAATACAGTTTGAATATTCTTTTAAATTAGGCTATTCTATGACGGAAACAGAACCTAGAATTTCAGATGAAAAATTTACTC
Organism: Aphrophora alni; assembly: GCA_963513935.1. Taxonomy (NCBI): domain Eukaryota; kingdom Metazoa; phylum Arthropoda; class Insecta; order Hemiptera; family Aphrophoridae; genus Aphrophora; species Aphrophora alni. The sequence goes on from OY740766.1 coordinate 138,513,293, forward strand.
GACATGAATTATTATCTAAACTGAGAGAAAATGTGCGATGATTTGGTAGATAGTTGTCCACAAATGATAACTTTTATTTGTATTTTGTTTTTTGCTTTTATTTTTAGCATATTGGTGTTTGTGATATTACCGACATTTAATTGGTGAATTGAACGGTTTACAAACTGGTCTAAGTTCGTTTAAAATGCAAACTGGAAGACTTAAAGATATATTTATTCTTAAAGCTGAACTGAAGTATATTATAAACATATTTACAAATTGTAAACATTTTTAGAATATATATATTTATTGCCTTCCGAAACTTGTAAAACTAGCCTAGGCCTAAGTCAATATAAACTGGTAATTGTTTACGATAGAATATTCTTTATAATTAAGTTTTACGAGCAAATGTTGTTAAATGCAATTATGGTTATTTAATAATTTAACAAGAATTAGGCCTACTTCTAGGTAACTGTTGTAAATATTATGTTCTAACCTATAAAGTATGTATGTTTTGTCGAAAATATGTAATTTGTTATTAAATTTACTTTATATAATATAGTATTATTATTACTTACCCAGTATACGAAGTATGGGGCAAATTTGATAATCGTCAAACAGATTTGACTTCTGATGTTCACGTTTCATGACCTTAGGAAAAGGAAACAGTTATTTTTGACATGCCGTCCGTCCATCGTCATTGTTTTCGGTGGTGTCATTGTTGCCTGTAGATAAACACAATAGATGTTACAAAAATAAAGATAAGAACATGAAATTTGGTATTGGCCACCATAGTGAGCTCATATTGAAATCCAGAAAAATCTAATTAAAAATATCAAAATTGTGGCCATTTTAAACAGTTAACTATCTCTTATGTTATTCAACTTATAACTCACTAAATTAAATAAAAATTAGCAGATTTCAATTGAGCATGTAATTGTACTAACCTTGTCACTCTACGGTGTTACGAAACTTATTGTGAAAAAACTTAATTTTGAAACTAACCTCCCAAGAAATGTGATTATTCATACTAAACGAGCTCCAGGGCCAAGCCAAAGTTAGCGATTAGAAACTTCTTTGTTGATATTCCTTGAATCAACTTTAAGATTTTTCCAACATTTACAATGGTGTCTATACTTAATTTTCTTCTTTTGAAGGTTAACTGCCGAACAGGATTTACAATGGCCACTATGACCCCAAAGAAACATTTCTGTAGTATGAAAATCAACAGCTATTTTCTATAACAAATTGAGACATATTATGGAAAACATATATACAGCTTGACAAACATTTTCCATAATTTCTCCCATAGGTAGGATGGGTGGATATTTCTTGGTCATCAGTTATGTAATTTTGAATTACAAATGATATTATAAAAGTGTAAATATTTTCCAATTTTGATAATTAATTATCTTATCATTTAAATTTTTTAGATATTACTGAATTTAAAAACTCAATGTTGTGTAATTGAGGTATTTAAAAAAAAGAACTGTCATTATGGCACGCCCTTAAACGGTCAGTTTTAATTTTTTGTTTCATAAAAAAAAAATAAAAAAAATCTTTTGATAATATAAATTTCAAGATTTCATAAGTTACAGGCTACCATTTTGAAATAGTTAAAAATAACTAAAACCTGTAAGTAGAAAAGGAAACATAAAAACAGTTGTTAAAGAAATCACATTAGTTTTATAACTCACTATTTTCACTATTATAATATTGTTAAAATTAGGTTCGGGTAATTTAATTTTTTTTTAAATCGAAGTTTGGATTTTTCGCTACATCATTTAAAAAATCAGTAAATCTTGTTTTGCGATTTGGCTTTTAATTATTATTTTTTATAGAAAAAAGCATATTTAAGATGAAGATGTAAAAAACATAAAATTCTGAAATTTCAGGTAGTCATTTTGAAATGAATGGAAACAAATCTTTATGCCAAAATATTTAGTTTTCAAAGACCTTTAAAATGAGGTATATCTTTTGTACTTATGTTTTTATTTAAAATATCTTCGGAAACAGATCCCCTTCCTATATTCCCCTTTTTGTTATATCTTCTTTAAATTCTTGTTAAGCAAATTTGTAAGGTGAACCTTTACTCCATGTGTTTATACAGTGTGTCTCATGAAAGAGTTCAATTGTTTAACTTGTCTCTTAAACAGTTATTCATAAACCGATTTAATTCACATTTTGTATAAAAGTTGCAGATATTTATACAATTTTACACGTCAGAATGTTCAAGTAAATATCGTACATTCAAACAAAATGGCGGCTCTTTGTGTAAAACACAGTTTGTGTGATATTAGAAACACGCAACTATTTTTAGTAACTACATAAAGAAATTACAAAAATTTACTACTCTTATTAATTTTCCAATAGTAATAAAAGCAACAATAACTAAACAAATATCGAAGGAGAAACAATGATCACTATTCAATTTGGAAACCATCAGCCGCTGCGTATTGATATCACTGTCGAATGTAGCTTCATCAGCATGACAGCAAGAGTGGTGTGAGATATTGGGAATTTCATTTTAAATCAATTGTTTTTACCTCCTGATCTGTATTGATGTTGTGAGAATAAAATCGTTGTTTTACGTAGCGCCACAAAAAGAAATCCATAACGGTCAGGTCTGGCGATTTTGGCAGTAAGTCCATAAATTCCCCTTCCTTTCTAAATACATGGACCAGCAAATTTATTGTTCGTCAAATGTTTCACAAGAATACCAAAGTGTGGAGTTGCTCCATCTCGCTGGAAAATTCACGTCTCCATTCTATAATTGTAAGGTGTAAATCACGTGTTGATTCAAATACATCATAGTACCATAGTACACCATAGTTCATTCACAATGTTCTCAGAAATGTCGTAGGTACACTCCAGCCCAAATCATAGTTCCATTACTTTTCAGTTGTTTTTTGTTTTTTTACATGAGGGTTGGTAGTATTACAATAATTGCAATTGTGTCGACTTATGGTAAAATTTTGTTTTATCAGAAAATACAAAATTTTAAGATGCCATTCAGGGTCAGTCTCGTAATGTTCAGTGACTTTAGAAAAAACTCCACTCAACTCTATGGGTCGTCTTTTCCACTTTGCTATTTGTGTGATGGTGGTTCAATATCTGGATACATATCTTGGAATTGTCATCTTGTTTCAACATTATTAAACGTGATGCCCACGAACAGTAAATTACTTTACGTTTTATTAAAAAAGCCATGAATGAAGCAACAAAAAGAGGTTAACTAATTAATACATTTGTTTAATGGAGTGCAATTTTTAAAATTACTCAACACCATAACAAACTTAACGGCTGTTAATGAAAATAAGATAATCTAACAGTCCTAAAAACTGTTTTATTTTATACAGCTGCCATTTTGTTTGCATAAAAGTAGGATCGGTGGAGATTTCATGATGGTAGCAAAAGTCAAAATTTTTATATTCGTTGAAATGCACGAGTAATAAAGACTTTTTTTTACATTACCAACGGTATTTTAAAATAGTCAACAAACTTGATATTCAAAGGGGACAAGTTGTTTTACGTGTTTATTACATATTTGAAGGACTCTGAAATCAAGTAAACAGACAAACAGACGCGGGGACCTCAGAAGTACACTAATGAAGTCCCCAGGTAGGGGACGAAACTGTATACACACACGAAGTGTAATTTTCTCAGTTTAATTGTTGTGTAGCAGCCCCTACAGTAAATAAACCCGACGTTGTTGCGAGCTTTGGTCACAATGAAGGAAAGACAAGGCGGGTGTGTTTAGAGAGGTTGGGGAGGGGTAGATAAAGTCAACGGCTTTGACAAACAAGGATAAAGGTCGCGGCTCAAAAAACGAAGGATTCAGACCCTCAAAGGTATATTTTGACTCGGTTTCGAGAAATTTTGTTTGAGTGTGAAAACTGATAGGTGACCAATTTATTAATCTATTGGAAACTATTTCACCTGAGGCATGAAATGGTTACAATCGTATCGTTGGAGTAATTTGCCACAAATTTTGATTCAGTGTTGTTCGTAAATCTACTTAATTCTATTTAACTATGCTTCTCACACTGAGTATTTTTTTCTAATCGTTAAAAATGTTGAACTACGTTTTTTCTATCACGTTTCATGGTTTCGGAAAGTGATTTTTGACATATCATCCTTCCGTCATCATTGTCTTCATTTTAAAAGTTTTCTGTCCACATCCAGAATGTTATTCAACTTATAAACCACTAAATTAAATACATATTGCAGATTTTAATTCTGCGTTTAATGGTATCAATTCTACATCTCTACGATGAAAAATAACAAAGTTACGATCAAATATGTAATTTCGAACCCTGGCGTTCCAATAAATGTGATAATACTGAAGTAAAGAGATCCAAGACCGAGTTACAGCTACGAGCGTAGTGGAGATTTCTTCACAAAATTACATCTTTGAGGTCTGTAAGTTCGGAGACAATGACACGAGCGAAATTACCCTAGATCTACCAATATAATTTTATTAAACATTTCCTACAAGGCCCGAGAAACCAAGTTTTCAGGATTACATTTAAAGGAACTGAATGTATTACATTGTACTATAAGGATGGGCAGGTTGTTAATATGGGAATAAGATCTAATGTTGTTAAATCCTTTTATTGAATACGATACCATAAAAACTACAGTACGTATAAAAAACGAATAACCTGTAATATGTGCATTATAGTAGATGTTACTAATTGTATAAACAAAGGGTGTAAAAACATTGCTCAATATTTTCTGCTTATCCATCCCTAAAACTAAATAAAAACGAATAACCTGTCATATGTGCATTATAGTAGATGTTACTAATTGTATAAACAAACGGTGTAAAAACATTGCTCAATATTTCCTGTTTACCCATCCCTAAAACCAAATAAAAACTAAACTAGTCGCTGCGAATCAAGTCTGTTGAGAGAGAAGCTAGTAGACCTTGAAGAAACCAATAGGGAATCGTTTGCCCAACTCGTTTCCTTCCTGTAACTGCCCTTGCCACTGCATTTACGTTCATTTAAGGTGCTCAGAAAATCACAGATATTGCATTTCATTTTGCACCACAGTTGCAAAGTGTATAATTTAACGAAATTTTTAAAAAAATCCTTAGCTGCTTTCCTTAAAAAGAACACATTCGTAGCTGCTTTCCTTTGTTGTAAACAAATCATAATATATTTCTCAACGAAAACAATTTTTTTCTGATTAAATATATCTTTATTTAATATTTCCTCCTTATATTGCAAGAAACTACAATTAAAACATAATATTCATTTTTATACTCTGTTATTGATATAATTACAGGAGAAATTTCCGTTAAAGCAAAAACATTAAAAAAAAAAATATATATTATTGGTGACATAATGTTATTGTATCAGTTAGACTGAACGTGTTTAAATTATTAAAACAAAAACTATATTTTAAGTCATAAAAAACTACGCCTGGTGCAGACAGTTGTTCAAATTGACAACCGCGTGCTACTCTTGTTTTCTTGGCTATTACCCAACGGACATTATTCGTGGCACATAGTATAATCGTCAACATAAACGTAATGCCAGTTAGTTGTCAATTAAAAGTGAAAATGACCTATGGACGCCATTAGGAAATATTTATACATTTAAATTATTTCACTTGATGAAACCTCTAATCATCGTGAGTCGTAATCTAATACAATTGAGTTTTTAATGACAGTTCATTGTTGTTTTTGACAATTAACCCTGTACAGCAATATCGTTTTATTTTTTGCACGTTTTACTTTTTATCATTTATCTTTACAATTTCGCTTAAATTAGAATGCCCAGTGTAAAGCTAATTTTGAGAAATTGAATATTTATAACTCTCCCATTGCCATTTCGATATCGATAACCCACGATTTGTGAAAAGATGACGTTTGAGTCCTTAAATGCCCGGCTTTTTTTTTTTAATCCCAGTTACCTTCAAATTTTCAGTTATCAATATGCCCACATACCAAATTTTATTAAAATCCGTAATCGCTTTGGGGCTGTAGAGCACTGCACATAATACAAGCAGAAGACGAACATCATTCCAAAGTCAACTCTTTTGATTTCAGAGGACATCAAAACAGATATATCTGCGATAAAATTTAACATTGATTGTTTGACTCATCAATTAACTATCTCCACGCATCCTACTTATATGTGAGAAAATAAAATACGTATAACATTGTAACATGTTAAATTTTCTACACAAAAAAAATTATATTCAAAAACTTAACAAGTACTGAAACATGCAATTTGTTAATTTACAAAATAATCATTTTCAAAACGTGTGTACATATTATATACAAGCCTTTATCCACAGCTTCGCACGCGAATATTTCAGATTCAACAATGATTGTAAAATTAGCTACATAATACATACAGTATTATACCAATAGAAATTACCAAAAGACAATAATAGTTTTCGAAAATATTTCCTTTTTTATATATATAAAAATTGTATACACATCTTTATTGAAATATGTAATGACATACATTGTGGCCAAAATCATATTATTAACACTTTTCAAAATGTTACACATTGGTCTAGGCTAGGCCCAACTTAGCTTTGTGTTGAATTATTAAAACTGATGGACCAAATCAACTGATTTATGTGTGTATTATCATATTGGTTGCTATATTAAGTAAATTTGAATGTACAAATAAAATAAAGTTTAAAACACTTTCCTAAATGTAGACTAATCCTAATCTATCTTTGTGTTTATTTTTTTATAACTGATGTTTCTAATTAGCGTTATAAGTCAAAAAATGTTCCACACTGATCTAAGCTAGGCCTAACCTATCTTTGTGTCGGAACTATTAGCGCTGATGGTATAAAAGCGGCCTACAGAATTATTAGTGTAGAATTAAAAATCTGTTCAGTCTGAAATAGCGAACAAGATCAGAAGAACTGTCAACGTGATATGTTCCTCTGGGTATGTCAAAGGTGAGATGTTACTCAGTGATCAGTGTCAAAAGTACCATGATCCTCAGTGGTCACTGTCAAACGTGACATATTCCTCAGTGGTTACTGTCAAACGTGACATGTTCCTCAGTGGTCACTGTCAAACGTGACATATTCCTCAGTGGTTACTGTCAAACGTGACATGTTTCTCGGTGGTCACTGTCAGACGTGACATATTCCTCAGTGGTTACTGTCAAACGTGACATGTTCCTCAGTGGTCACTGTCAAACGTGACATATTCCTCAGTGGTTACTGTCAAACGTGACATGTTCCTCAGTGGTCACTGTCAAACGTGACATATTCCTCAGTGGTTACTGTTAAACGTGACATGTTCCTCAGTGGTTACTGTCAAACGTGACATATTCCTCAGTGGCCACTGTCAAACGCGACATGTTCCTAAGTGGTCACTGTCAAAGATGAGATCTTACTCAGTGGTCAGTGTCAAATGTGACATGTTCCTGTAGTCAGTGCCAAACGTGGCATGTTCCTCAGTCGTCAGTATCAAACGTGACATTTTCCTCAGTGGTCAGTGTTAAACTTGACATGTTTCTCAGTGATCGTTTGATAATAAAAAAGAAGAAAAACTAGTTCCACTATTAACGTAAAATACAATTTGTTTTGTCAGATGTTAAATTAGTGGTACATTAGCTAAAAACTTCATGATGGTTCACTAGGAACCTGTTTAATAAAGTTATAGTGGTTATCTAAACGTTTACAATAAGCAAATTTAACGTTATAAGAGGTTCCTATTTAAGTAAATCAAGTCCGCCATATTAGAAATTTAAAACTAATTTCATAATGGGCAATACAAAACCCACTATACATATCATCTCTGAGAAATTCATGGAAATAGGGAGAACAGTAGGGGGGAATAGAGAGTGAGGAAGCAAGTAAATGAAACAATTAAACAAGAAATACTGATTCCCCAAAACAGAATCCTAAATAAACGTTAATTTCCTTGACTAAAGAAGATAGAGATAGAGTATAAAGAGGTCCCTAGGGAAGACATGGTCAACATCTGGCTGGACGTCACCTTCAATTGGATTGGATTAAGTTTAATTTAAGAACCGTATCCCGAGGGAAGAGGTACTGCTTGTCGTTGTTGAAAATCCAAACAAATTCCCAAAACACTTTAGTTAATATAAACAAGTTTACGCATTACAGAATCCAAGTGCTAAATTGGGGTTTACTTCATTAACACAAATAAATGGTGGGAAAATATTACACTAACTTCCTCAGATAACCAATCCACAAAACCAAAATTGAAAAATAATATTTGTCGACTTCTCCCAAAAGCGTCTCTATACAAATTTCGCGAGAAATAATGTAATTTCCTTTATTAATGAGTTTTCATCGTGTAAAAGACTTAATGAGTTTCTTACGGAGATGAGGTGTTTACTCATTTTTGAGAAATTAGACCTTTCATAATAAATTCTTTGGTTTTATACTTATTATGAACCCAGTGATTTAGAAATTGTATTATCAGTTTTAATTTGAAATAACTTATAACGGAAACCTGAAAAAAATATGGACTGCAAAAGTGAAATCAAATTTATCAAATATCAACTTAGAATTTTGATTTATGTACAATTTATACAATAGACAAAGAAAAAATAGTTGAGGAACTGTACGCTGAATTAAATATCACTGATCTGTACTCAAAAAAATATAGTTATTTAAAATAATTGAAATAGTTTTAAGGAATTTTTCTTTTAAGATATTTGAGGTATAATATAAATAAACGGATAATACCGATACAACAAGGAAATTTGTTTTATACAATACTATTAAATTTATTAATACTATTATGAATTATACTTATTAGAAATTTGGCTACACATTCTTTTTTCTTTTGGAAATCTTAAACCAATATTTAATTTATAGCAAATGAAAAAATGTTTCTTTCATTTCTTTGGTCCAATTTAATTCTAATGAGCACAAACAAATTGAAAGAATCTTACAACAAATACAATTAACATACATAAACTAAACGAATGATTAGTTTGTTAAATGTGGTGATTATGAGATGAACACAATCAATATGGATGCCATTTTGAAATTTTAAATAATCGATAGATAAGTTCATTCACTAAATGAAACTATAATTCCAAATGGCACGCACATCAGCACTTAGGTAATACAAATTCCAATCCTTTTTTATTGTTTATTATTAAACTTGATTATTGGTCGATTATTGTATAGATTTTTACCGAAACCCGTCCTCCGTTTAATCTTTTTAATTTTTATTCTATCCTGTCCATACGTTCTTGTTATCCCCCAAACCACCCATCTTTATTTAAAACAAGTTAATGGAAGCCATTATGGTACTTACCTAGCTCCATCATACAGCAGATCCTCTGAATGTAATACCCATGAATGTGAAATTATGTTGAAATGGGGGGGGCTACATAAAATATTCAACATAATTTCACATTCAAGGGCAATAAATTCAGAGGATCTGCTGTATAACGGGGCTAGGTAAGTACCATAATGGCTCACATTAAGTTGTTTTAATTACTGAGATATTAATAAAGTCAAAAGAAATTATAATTTCTCTATAGTCTTTAATTAATTTGAGTATTTATTTAAAATTATTTTAATTTTATCACAGTAACACAGGCAGACTATATTGTTATGTCTCATAACCTATAATATTTATAGCCTCTGGTATTGTAGTGACTTTGCGTAGGAACAGATGTGTGGCTGCGGTAGTTGGCGTGGGGAAGGAGACATATTTCACAAACCACAACATATATACAGGGAGAAGACAAGATGTGTTAATGTTGGCTATAAACTTCCATGTAAGTGTACACGATTCTCATTACCCTTCCACAGAGCTTTGTAATGTAGCTTTCACCATGTAATTGTCAAGTATGTGAGAATTTAAAGTGTCGACTGCCAAAGAGACAAAACAAGTTTATTGATGGACACCATCATGGTACTTACCTAGCCCTATTATTTAATGTAATACAAGCTGCTCCTCTTTACGTAATATCCAAAACTTTGTATCTTGGGCCCTCTAGAAAATGTTAAATTGTATTGCTATATCGTGTTAGTATAAGTTTGCATACAACAGTGACCTCGTTACTTTTTTGACGTTGGAATCTCCACCCGATTCACTTGTTAGTGTCTTGCGACCAGAGAAATACATATTTGAAAGAGCCTTCACCCGCTACGCTCATGTGGGACACTAGATCCTGCCGAATTTCGTAACTATAAGAATATTACATTTTTTAGTAGATCAGGGAACTAAATTATATTTTTGACAATAACTCGTTATTCATTATAATAGATAGTTGGGATTGGTACCATTACATGCAAAATTGAAACGTGCAACTTTGTCTCGAGTTAAAAATTTTATAAATAGAAATAATCACGAGATATGACCAAAAAACTGTTTAAAAAAGGGCGCCAATTTGACATCTTTAATTTGATTTTTCTAAATTTCAATAGGGTTCTATAAGTATAGTCCCTTATAACAAGTTGCATGTTTCTGTCTTCTTGACGATGGTCAGATGGCAGGTAAAAAAAAACATTTTCGGTACTACTACTACTACAACCGATGTCAAAGAGCGATGATCACGGTGTGTTAGAAGAAAATATACATTCCTATGATGTTAATGTTAAAATTAGAGATGATCACGGTGTATGTCGAAAGAGCGATGATCACGGTGTGTTGGAAAAAAATTACCCACGCACGATAATAGCGCAAAATGTCAAAAAGCGATGATCACGGTGAATATTAGTTTTTTTTTAAATATATGAATTTTAAAAACCAACAAGTTAGCATCACGCCACGTCAAAAGTTGTCGCGAACATGTGTGAAAAAAAAAAAAAAAAAAAAATCGGACAATCCGGCGCGAGTGGCCATGAAACGTGAATATCAGTAAAAATTATTACTGAACTCAATGATTACCGAACTCAACCTATACTTCTTAAGTAATAACAAACTTTCTCTAATATGTCGGAAAATTCTTAAAATGTTTTCAGAACTGTGGGTTAGCATAAATTAAATTTTGTTCATTCTAACAATCAAATTGTTTTATATATAAATTATGAAAAATAAAATTCAAATTATATCTCAAATTGTAATTATACAAAATCATTAACAAAAAATAATTTTAAAAAAAATAATAATAATACATTAGTGGATCCCTTAGATCTGATATCGCTGGAAAAAAGATAACATTGACAATTCTAATGAATCACATAAGTTTCTCTCCTCCAGCAATATTGTGAGAAAGCAATAGAAGTGTTTCTAGTTATTTATCATTACACCAAATCCGCGCATCTGATCCGATCAGTCTGAGCTGCTTATAAATTTATATCCAAACAAAATGAGAAAAACTTTCCCTTTATGTGACTGCAGCCTATTTACTTTCAATTGATCCATGAAAGCCAAACCAAATTGAGTGTGATAGTCTATATTGAAATTGTTATCTCCCTTGCAGTGTGTTGGAGCTGAGAACAGATTTGTTGGTGTATTAAACATTACGTATATAAAGTGTCTAAAATAGTTATGTCATGTCGAAACCTGTAATATTAGTTTATTTTACATTTTTATAATAAACTGAAATTATTTATTTTATTTTTTAAGGAAGCAAAGTCCTGTTTTAATCCATTATTTTGTGTTTATTCTGTATGTTTGTTTATTAGTCAGTTACAGCTACATGGGTGTACCAATAATTATGATTTTTAGAAAGGTCCCTTACAACTAGACGAAGTATGGAATAAGTTTTTATTTTATAATTTTAAATTGGCAGTAACAAATTAATGAAACTAAAATAAATATAGTATACCTCTATAAACATATATACATATACCTGGTATTCCCGTCATGCAACTTGTGTTGTAGTTTACACTACGCGTTTCGAGAACAGGTTCTCATCTTCATGTGAAATTTTTTCTTACTCACATGTGAGCACGCCAAACAAAAATAAAAAGTACAAGCACACACAAATTACAACATAAAATATCGCACTGCACATTATAATAAAATGGTATAAATATGTTTCATTGTAGGTAGGCCTACAAGTTGTCATTGCCGCGGTCAATCGTCAACTATAAATATGTATATACGTTTATATAGGTATACTATATTTAGTTTCATACAATATTGCAACTGGAGACATAAACAATGAACAAATTAATGTTAGTTCAGCACTGTTCAAAGACATAGACGCTGGTGCTCCATCTAAATATAAGGAGCACGCTCCGAAGTATCAAATATAATGAAGTAGCCGTACAAACATTTTGAAATAAAATCTCACATATTCTCTAAAACTTCTCAGCAGTAAATTATTGTCCCATATTATCGTTAGTGTTGTGTTTAGATAGTTTTATAATTAGAAGTCCTCCATAGTAATTAATTATAATTAACTTATTAAGAACTTGTTACCAGGAGTGGTGTTTGGCTAGACGGGAGTAAACTATTTAACGACATCACAAGTTATGGGCAAGCATGTTTCCCTTCATTAGGCCTTTCGTACCTCAAACCGTATCCACGGTATTATGTGGGGATTCCCCAATGAATGTCCAAAACTCGTGTGTTATTCAACTTATAACACAATAAATTACATAACAATTTCTGGATTACAATTCTGCATGTAACGGTACCAAGCTTACCTCCTTACGATGACAGCAAAGTCATTGTAAAAATGTAATTTTGAAACCTAACCTCTATAAAATTGTGATATTCTTAATAGATACGAGATACAACAAGGCCGAGTCACCGATATGAACATAACCAATGAAGGTTCCATCATATATGTACAGCATCGAGGCTAGGGCAGAGACACTGACACGAGAGAGGAGAGTGAAGATTTTGTTAAAATATACAACCATATTGAAATCTGAATTACAATACATTAAAAAAAACCACACATAAAACATTAGACTATTTTTCTTTCTGCGAGTGAACTTTTGATCCAGTACACGATTGCTGTGGTTAGATTTACTGTTATTTATATTATTGTGTTACATCGATTGATAAGAAGTAATTACATTGGCTTTTCGAGAGCGATTTATTAAAAGCTTTTACACTTCTAAGGAATGTGAGCTACAAGTATAATGGTATTTATATTTGAATAGGAGAGAGAAAACATCTTAAGGTGTTTAAAACAGTCGTCGTAAAGATTTTCTCATTTCTATGACTTACAGCTTGGAGTTACTTCAAAATTTGTCGTTATATAGATGTGCCTAACATTAAAAACGAGGTAGAATTTAGTACGATATTTTTAGTGCTTGCAAGAGATTTACATGAAGTCGTTGTTTTATCTCAATGACAGTGTACACTTTAAATTCTCATTTTTGACAATTACATGCAGTTAAGCTACATTATGAAGATCTCTAAAAATATAATGAGAATTGTCTACGGTTATGGCAGTTTATAGTTACCATTAATACATTATAGTCTTGTCTCTGTTTATATGTTGTGGTCCCCCCCCAACCCCACGTCAACCACAGCAGCCACCCATCTATTACTACACAAAGTCACTACAATATCAAAGGCTATAAATATTGTAGGTTATGAGACGTGGGAATATTAGTCAGCTTTCTTATCGTAGTAAAATTAAAATTAAACACACTCAGATTTATTGTAGACTGACGGGATATCGATAATCACTCTTCGATTTATTACTATCTCGATGTGTAAATAGTTTAAAAGTTGAACAATAAGTTTTATAATTTCTTACAATACACATTGTATATTGAACATTATACATATACAGGTACGACAAGGCCTGACCGACGGAAAGAAAGTACTCACACTCCATTACATGAGATTTTAAAAGTGTTGTGTTTAGAAAATACATGTTTCTTAACAATATATTTGCGTGTGAATTTTTGTTCAATATCGGTTGTAACACTGATTATTATAGTACAAAATTAGTATCTAATCACAGAATAACTTAAAAATGGACATTAAATACATGAATATATTCTCATTATCTCAACACAAAAAACATAATTATTAAAAAACAAAAAGGATTTTAATTTTTTATTATTGATCTTTCAAATCGTACAAAACCACCACTTGTTCACAAAACTACCCAAAGATTAATCATACAACAATAAATTTATATAACTAAAAATCTCAATCATATTCAGGTGACATTTTTGTATAAAAAACCATGGTAATTAGTATTAAAACGACGACTAAAGCTGTACAGAATAATATATAAAGAACACACTTAAAACATGATTCACAAAGCCCCTTATTGAAATCTCTGGAGAAAATGCACATACTTTGTACATTGAATTTTAGTGCGGAGAATATTGCTTAACGTTACTCTTTTTTTTTGTTTTTTTTGAGAAATAAAATTTAATTGTTTCTATAGAAATATAATCAACAATAAAAATTCATTTTGTAGAGAAACAATAATTAATTTAGTATTTTTCCATTAGGACCAAGATACAATTCGTCTTCAAAACCCCGGCAAATACAAACAATATAAACCTAATGTAAGTTTCGGGTCCATAAGGGAACTACTTGGAAATATAAGGCAGGCAGTTGCGCTAAAGCAGGAGATGAATGCCCCAAAACCTGCGTGTGAAGTATCTTATGCTTTGGAATGTGTTTCGTAATGCATATGGAAGTAACACGAGAAGGCTTGGAAAAGAACTGAACGTAACGTACAGTCGAAGAGGATACTCAAGGGAATTGAAAACTGAATAGGCCAGACCTAAGGAGAGAGAATGGATTTTTGACGAGTGACTGTATGTTCTTTAGTCATCTACAGTGAATGGGGTATCGTGTAATAGATCTTCTGTGTAGGAAATGTGGTAAAGCAGAGGACACTCTCTGGCGTGTATTAAGGCAACGTTTGGTGTATACACCATACGATTACAACTACAACAATCTCTAGTTGCTATTGAAAGGAAACGTGTGGAGTTCAGCAATGATTTCTTAGAGGATATGAAAAACGACAAATAATTTACAGCGATTGATAATTAGTGACGATAATACGTTCCAATGTAAACGGAGAAGTTAAACTTTGTTTACAATTGTTTACGTATTTTTGTAAAGATTTAAGGCCCATTCTTTACATTACTCAGTTAAAGACTGCTCAGTAAGACTGCGTATCTAGAAAACTTTGGTTGGGAGAAACAACCCCATAGAGCTTATACCTGGAGGTATCCCCTCCATCTCTTTAGGGTTTGTGTCTTCATAATGCAGTTCTTACTACAGAATTACTTACACCACAAGCACGTTTTAGATCAAAAGATCGAGGTACTTCCCTTGTCATTTCATCAGGCATTGCCTTACCCTCAAGTCATCTATCACCCAAAGTACCTCTATCTAGTTAAAGGTTGAAAGTTGTAACAAGGTCTGGTAACACTCCTACATGGGTGAAGATAGGAATTCTTTTGAATACACAGCAGTCTGACTTGTTTGACCTAACATCACATACCGGATTGGCGTATCTTTTATCCAGACATATTGTGAGCATTCCAGTATTGAAAGCACTCCGCTTGAAATACAACTGCATGATTTCCGAAAGTCCAAACTTAGTTGACTAACCGTAGATCTGAGAACCAGTTCTTTTGGCGGTTCACATATTACACAATTCATAACTATATTGTCCTCTACTATATATTCTCTATTCAGAATAGTTACGTCGAAGGGTATAGAACCTTGAGACCTTTCAACACTTGTAGTGATCTAGTATCATCATAAGTACCTTTAGACTATCGACCAGTCCCCTACAACCAGAATCAGATTATATTGAGATTCAAATAAACATACATAACAACTATTTTAAACAAATTTACCCTACTAGATAAGACCGCTTGATCAACCAATACAATTTAACATTTCTAACAAAGCCCTTATAAACCTACATTTAATTATTACATTTATTTATAATAAATTTTATGGTCGAGGGGGGTAAGTATCAATATGTGGGACATACATTTTATTTAAATTGCCATACCTAATCTACATAAACTAGAAGAGTAAGAAGACCTAAAATGAAATACATAGTAGGTGTTGGTTTACATTAACCATACACTCTACATTTCACCCCCATTTCTCTACTTCCCTGATTACCTCGCCCTCCTCCATCCACCCTCCCCCTGCCTCTTTTCTTCTTCTGGTATCTATAAATGCAAATCAGTTCTCGGGGTCTCTGAGGAAATCTGTTAAAGTAATTGACAAAACTTACTCAATGTAAAAGTAACTGTGTTGTGAAATCACATCCATGAAATAAAATGTACTGGGTTTGTTATGTAGTCCTGTTAAGCAAGTTTGTAGGTAAAATACAGAATTAATACTGAAGATTAAGAGTGCACACAACCAAAGAGATAAAACAGAAAATTAATGCCTTCGTTTATGTTACAGTGAATAGACAATCGCTTCAAACCACTTAAAAAGTTTGGTAACTTGTTGTCTGTATAGTGCTTTATAACGCAACCTAGTATTTAATTAATGTGTAATAAATGTGTTATCTGAAATTGGAGGTTTGGTTTTTGCTATTAAATACCCTAATTAAATTTATTTTTCGAACTATATTATATTATTAGATTTAAAGTAAACTATTGCTTTATATTTATGTATATTATAGTGTTCATTAATGTCATTAACACACATTGCAGTTAGTTGTTTTTGTTGTGTGTGTGTGTGTGTGTGTGTGTGTGTGTGTGTGTGTGTGTGTGTGTGTGTGTGTGTGTGTGTGTGTGTGCGTGTATGTATGTGTAATCGCGCGTGCGCGCCAGTGTTAGGAGATCTTGTGAACATAAACACCAATACTTATTTTAATGTAGTAATGGAAAGGGATACTCATACTGTATAAGAATGCACATAACAAAGATACAGCCACAATTTTGAAAATTTGTACAACAACAAACAGCTACACAACCACTCACTGATATTTAATATACTTTAGAAACTGTTTTCTTTGATTATACTAGAATAGAAAACTTACTATTAAAATATGTGAAAAACATTATTACTAATTATTTAGGCAGCTCAGTAGTTAAAAGCGTCACTTCTCTGATCGATGTTGGTTTAGTGACCCAGGACACAAGGTTTAATCTGTGCAGTTTGTTTCTGTCCAACCTGTGGTAAGGTGGAGGGAAGCCCACATTCAATAAACGGTGGTTGACTTGAGTGGAAGGTGACGGGTTTAGTAGTATTAAGTATAAATTCGATTTGTTAAAACGTCGTGCCTAAAATAAACCGTTTAAAAACATGAAAATTAATTCGTAAAACATATTTATTTAAACATTAAATAATAAAAATTTAATCAATAACCTTGAAGTCCTATTTAAGATTCGTGTATGGCGAAACAGTGAGAGTGAGAAATACAGTTGAAGAAACGGTTCGCTGCCATAAAGCATATGGGTGGTTTTCTCAATGTACTGTAGTTGTGATTTAAAATTAATTGGTAAAGTCAACTATAAGAATATTTCATTTAATTAGGAGGTCATGTTTAGAAATGACATTTCTGACAATAACTTCTGGAAAATTTGTATCTAATTTAGTATATCATCAGTTGATAACACACGATATATGAACAAAAAACTGTTTAAAATGATCGCCATTTTGACGTTTTCAATTTTATTTTTTTTTAAATTTCAATGTTAAACAAAACTATAGAATTAATTTCTTGAGCTCTTTTGATGTTATGATTACAATACATCGTTTAAAGCTATGTAAATTTATTTATAAAATATATTTAAATTATTTTAATGATAGTTGAGAGTAGTATAATGATAAAAGTTTAATACCCAAGATCTGGTAATTTTAGCAACATTAGGTTGTTGTAGTCTTTCTTTGCAGTTTCTAAATAAATCAAATATTTTAAATGCTTTCATTATACAGAATGTTTCTGTAATGCGCGGAGATAATTCAGGGGGTGGTTATATGGGTTAAAATAAAGAAAAACGTTCCTATAAATATATATGTGTTCGGAAACGCTTCTTTTATCAGCTCTGCGCCATTTTGTTTTGTTCACTAAATAATTTTAATATCTATTACGATTTATTACATTGAGTTGAAATTTGGCACAGTACTCATCAATGTCAGGACCTAGTTTGAAAAAAAAAATCAAATTTTTCCAATAATCCGTTTCAAAATGACGGCCATTTAAATATGATAAATGAAAATTAAAGTTATTTGGTAACTATGCATTGAAACTCACCCTATTTTATAGTCGCTAAAAATCATGCAAACTTAAACTATTTAGCTTCTTTGTCATTAATCAGATAATTTTCTTTAACAACGCGAAACAATTTTGAAATGTAAAAATCCATTAATATTGAATAAACTGACAGTTTGTGACACAAGCAATTAAGACTTATTTGAGTTATTACGAATGTGTACAATGACATTATATATAGTTGCCTTCGCAGGCCTTTGTCCTTTAATTTACAGACCATGATTTACACTTATGTAACGTACAGCGTATGACATAAACATAGACTAGTAATGCAGTCACAAACTTGACTTACAATGTCTTTGTATACATTCGTCATAATCCGGAAAAGAGAAATTCTTTGTGCCTAAAATTATAAGTTTCTTCTATGTTAATGGATTTTGAAACCTAAAATTGGTTCGCGTTGTTAAGCAAATATTAGATTAATGATAAACAAGGTAAATAATTTAAGTTTGCATCGTTTTTAGCTACTAAAAAATAAGATGAGTTTCAGTGAATAAATAACTTTATTTTCATTTAAAATGTTTAAATAGCCGCGATTCTGAAACAAAATATTGGAACCAGTTGATTATTTTGTTTAAACTTTTTTTTTATATTGACGACTACCGTACGAAATTTCAACTGAATCGGTTGGGTTGTTATAGGGATACAAATTATTTAGTAAAAAATAACAAAGTGGGAGTTAAATTGTAAAAGAAGGTTTCTGCTCATAATAATTTCTATAGGAACTTTTTATTTATTTTGATAACCTCTGAATTATCTCAGCGCATTACAGAAACACCCTGTATATATATGTCGGCTGATGAATATGATGGTTTTCATTTATTTTCTAAAATAATTGACAGATTCATGTAATTTTGGCTTTTTTTTAATAATCCTATGATCATTTTAAAAGTTTTGTTGAGACGAGAGAAATTACCTTTTAGAAAATTAAATTAATACTATTTAAACCATTTTATTACCAAAACATTCCTACTTAAATATTAATGGTAATTATTATGTTTATAAAATGTTTTTGTTAATTTCGTACGCATTTATTACAGGTGTTTTAAAGCACATAATACGCAAGATAAATCTATGACGAAAACCTCTGCAATTTTAAACTTAATCGTTTTATATAATTTATTCATACAGAACAACAGCCCCAGTGCCTTACATTTACATATAAATAAGGGGTAAATAAGATTGTTAATTATAACCCGAGAAAACGAAGCAAGTAAAATCTGAAATAGGGCGTGTGTTACACATTGGTCCAGTATGTAATGGGAAAGTAGTACGCCGTGGATAAAGCAATTAAGATTGAGTGCTGAAGTTTCACCGATATAAAATTATCTCACTATAAGTCGATAAACATAATTTATTTCTTATTAGTCAGCTAATGAAATTCGAGTTCAGAAATTATACGCAACTATCAGAAAATAGTTAATTTTCTATAATTATTTGCCGTAGAAAATGGGCGTGTATGCTTAAAATTCATTTTTTTGGAGTAAATCCAAAAAGATTTTTAAGAAAAATGAGAAGTAGATCTTTTTCATAATTGTACAAAAATAAATATGAGAATCTGCTTTGAGTATAACCTTCTGCTATCTTTTGTTTTTGAATAATATGTTCATGGACAACATCTACGGTATTGGTAAATCTAGGGGTTTTATTCCGTAAGGTAAGTTTATTTAATACAGTTGTTACACGGGTTTTCTGAATATAGTAATTATGTATATTTACTTTCCTGTAGTCAGAGAAATGTTAACGAGCTTCATAGTTATTTACATATTAAAAAGTCCACTTTCGTTTCGCTCATGTCAGTGTCTGGCCTAGCAGACCTCGTACCCGCGTGACGTTCATTTTTATCGTGGACACGGGAAAGTGATGTCATTCTGGAGTTTTACACGAGGTACCACGGAGGCGCACGAACCTAGACTAAGGTAATATGGCCGGAATTGAAATATACGGAGTCGAGTCTACTTCTCCGACCAAGATAAACGGCTGGTAACTTTATATTTTTAATCCGTAAGTTTCAGATGAAAATGTTGATACTTCTTAGAGTCTTGAGCCTTTCCTGGGAGGCTGAATTATTAGGCCAATGTCCGATGTTTGGAAAGTTCCTTAATGTACGTCTTTGCTGTCAAATAGGCTTAAAATACCGAAAGACTAGTCTTTGACTGTGCCTTGTGTAACAGTGTCGTAAATAATTCAGTAATTATTATCTTCTAATTAATTATCAAAGCTGGGTCACCGGCTAATTAGACAGGACAACTTGTATAAATTATTAATTTTCAAATGTTGAATGTTTCACGCAACTCGCCCACCAACTCTTGGAGTACCTAAAATAGACCTACCATGAACCCTGCCGAATCTCGGTTTACGGATGTCATATTTTCTTGAGCTATCAGGGTTTCTAATATAATTCATTCCAATCACTCAGCTACTTGTCATACTAAGGAGGTGGAGTTGGTATCATTATATTCAGAATTATAAGCTGCAAATTTTTTCTTTGATTTAATGTGTTATAAGTACCATGATACGTCCACTTGTATTCTCACCAAAATGTATTACATAGACATCGTTATCTAAATAGCAACAATTATTAAATTTGATTTTGTTGGAAATTTGAATGTCATTTGAAAAAGTTAGTGCAGTTCGTTTTACTTTCGCAAAATCGACTGTAGATAATCGATTGTATGTTTTGATGCTGAATGTTTGTACATCATAATTATGTTGTATTGATTTGAAACTACGATAAGATCATGTGTCTTAAGATTACAAGATTCTTCAGCAACGATCAATTCATTAATTGTTGTAAACTAGGATTAATGAAGAGTAGAGAAAAGAAATGAACCTACTTTCTGTAACTAACTCTGTCAGATGTAATCAGGCATCAGAAATAGAAATAACAAGAGAGACTGGAGAGATAAAATGGATTGTGTTTTAATAGATTTGTAGTATTTAGAAACATTCAGTTTTGTCAATTTCTAGTGCAAAAACGAACATCTATGCTTGAAATTATATAAATTTTATGAATGGAGTAAGATTTTATTTATTCTCACATACCCTCTGGGGCACTTATGTAGTGAGTATGTAATAATCCTCAGGATATCTTGATAGATTTACATCTTTTTTCATGTAGTCTTGTGTTAGATACCCCATATTCACATTTACAAGCTTGTTATTCTCTGACCTGACGCTATTGAAGTGTAAGCCGATGACGACTGGGAGGTTTCAACGCTTAAACAACAGCAACAAAAATTATACTCAATATGTAAATAATAAATTCTCTCGTACTTATTCACGTACAAAATATGCTTCAATATAACGAAAAAATTTCAAGATTTGTTTTTAGATAATTTGCTTTTCAAAGTTTGTAGAAGACATTAAAAAATAATCCTAATATCATATTGTTTCAAAACTAACAATAAATACAGAATTTATAAACAAAAATTATTGGTCAACATTTCCCCAAAAATGTTCGTTCTAGAGAGCCGTTGTAAGTGTTGGAATATCTCAAAATATTGACGAAATGTGATAATTTATGACTCATGTCACTGCGACAACAGGCAAGTAAATTAAAATGGGAGGTGTAACAATTTTTTGTAACATGTTTTATTTAACTATTTCCCAACTTATTCAAAAACTGTAATTCTTTTGTTTGCAATTTAATAGTTTGATTTAAATCACCAATCTTCAAATTGCACACATATTTCAACGTAATCGATTGGGGCGTTTCTGTGATTAAAAACTTTTACGATAGTGAGCCTCGTTCATTTCCTACTTTTAAGGGATATCTCCCTCCCCACTTCACAGTTTTTGGGATAAAAGCGATTATTCTGACTAAATATCAATTGACAATAGAGTTGCTACTCCCAAATTTTACGACAAAATTTAAGGAACTGCTTCAGATATATTTGAGATATAATTACATAATAAATTTAATACAAATAAATTAAATTAGATTAGGCTGAAGAGCAATAATACTGTAATAACGAAAAATAACCAATAGAGATTATTCTAAAACCATACCCTCGGGGCTTTCGAGTAATGCTTTTAAACATGCTTGGCAATCCCTAAATTCCTAGAAGAAAATATACTTTTTTCATGTTACTTTAGAATAAAAATCTGTCTTTTATCTTTTCTATCAAGCCTTACTTGACCAACTCTTGTTTCCTTCCGATCCTGGCACCGTTTGAGGATTCCAGGCTAGGAGATCTTTTTTATCTTCATTTCTTTAAATTTTAATAGGGTGATGATAAACCTAATAATCATTCTTTTTAGGGATCAACATACCTCAAAACAGATATTTTCCTTTTTATTTTTTGAGTTTTAGAACTTTCTCTATACAAAGTGAAAATGTGAACAAAAATATTTACAGGATGAGTTAGAAACAAGCTAGGTGAAATCTGTTTTCCCATGTTTCACACTTTGTTTATTCAAATCAGCATTTTCAACCATTCAAAACAGCTGATGAAATGGTATATAAAATGAAATCTTTTCTTTAAAGAAAAAAATGTAGTGTAATAATCATTCTTAATATTCAAACAGTAGAATCAATATGAATACTCTTTGTATTCTATTGTCGTAGTGAATTATGTTTTAACATATTTTGATACTTTGGGGACAGATCTGATCTCAAATTATGATTTATTTTAGCTATTTTAGCTATTATTGATAATTGTAATTGAGTAAATTTGTTAAGAAGGCTACACATACTAGCACTTGCTCCAGGGTGACATAAGCTACTGTTTGAATATTTTGAACTTATTACTTAGTCAAATAAACATCACTGTAGGAGAAGATTACTATATTATCTAAGTTTCAAAATTTTGTAAAATTTGAAAGTTACTAAATATGTACAACGTGGGCCTACGACTCAGTCTTGAACCCACCTTCACGCCGTCCTACATCTCGTCGTACTTGTTTACGACGTCGTTTATATAAATGAAGTATAAAAGATGATTGTAAAAGCTCAACGACCTGTGTTATTGATAGTACAAGTTTTGATATTTCCTTCTTCTGTCACTTAATAAAAAAGATATATTTGATAAATAAGATATTAAAGCATGGCTGTAATTCAAAAATTTAGTTGCGAGGTAATTTTTAAATTTTTAGTTGAAATTGTACTAAAATTGAAAACTATTAGAACAGCAATCAGTTAAGTATTTACCATTTACGAGAGCTGTTCTGAAATTAATTTCTGTTTTGCTAGTAAATGAAACTAAAAACAAATTTTAAAATGGTAGTTACAAAAGTAACATAAATTATTTTTCTACATAGTTACCACCTAAATTTATACACTTGTGGGACCGCGACACCAGCTTCTTTATTCCTCCAAAGATCTCAACCAGAAATTAACTCAATTTTTTTAGCTCTTCGTTTGTTTCACAATGTTAAGTAGCATGCCGGGTTTTTATAATATCTTCATATTGGCTGGTGGTAAAAAAAATGATCTACTTGAATTACTCGTAGCAAAGGACTCGTAGTGGGTGCAGTATGGGTGCGAGCATTGTCCTGTAAAAGAGCAATTTTCTATGTTACTTGTTTTCAGTCGACTTCCGAAGCTTTCTTTTTGTGTTGAAACTAACGATTTTCCTTGGTTACAATGTTTAAAAACCTAACCCAAAGCTCATTCCCTGTTACAATTCTGTTCAGATAATCATCCCCACTTTAATCATAGAGACAAGAAAAGTTGATGCCATTTTCTGTTTTTGTAAACTGCTTACACATCGATCTTGCTTAATACTTACAAAAATCCTAATAGCAGAAACCAATTTTAGAATGGTTCAAGAAATGTTGGGAAAATCTCCTAACTTTTTACTTTATTTTTAAACACCAACAAACCACTGGGTTATCATCACGTTGTAATAAAAGGAAGAAAAGAACATCAAATAAAGACCCATAGTTCTCAAATACTGTAAGTAGTGTTGAGAGGTCCGAAGAGAACAAGAACTGGTCAACAGAATGCTAAAGATGAAAGAGAAGGACCCAAGACTATATGAAGAAAGAATCAATTCCGCACTCACAATCCTCTCAAATCTGAGAAATTGTGAAACTATGCTTATCCTTTGGAATCATTGCATTAGTTCTAATTGCAATCTGTTCTTCGTCAAGCACATACATGAATTGCCTGCACCAATCTCTCACATCATTGTCACCCATAACAATATTTCTACAAACTTGAGGCAGGCGTTGATGAATATCAGGAGCATTCTGTCATTAAGTTTACAGAAATCGAATTACCACACAAACTTCACATCTAGAGGTAGTTGCGATGGAAAACTTTAAATTCATTCACTACTAGTTCATGAACGAACTAAATGGATTGTAATTTTGTTTTCAAAAGAAATATATTTAAAAAAAATGTATAATAATGATTATTGGTAAAGTTGATGTATGTAGATTATCCTTCATTCATTTTAACCAATCAAAATTTACATCAATAACTTTGGCTACTGGTCTTTATAGTTCAACCGTTGTAGCACTAGTATCTTTATCTACTAATGTCTTTATTTTTTCTAAAGTTTTCCATTGTAATAGTTTCATCTTGTGGTGTGTCACGAAATAATAGTAAATAGTAGGTAAAGCATTGGTCCAAAGACACTCCTTTGAAGCACTCCCGATGATATTTCCTCCAGTTCAGAATACTCGTCAAAATCTTAAGTGTCTTTCAGAAAAATTTATGATTTGAGTGTTTCAAAGAAAAGTCTGGAAACGTGTCGGCGACGTGAATGTGCGAAAGTCAAAATACAAAACCTAATTTATTTTTAAATTTAATTTGTTTTAAGGTAAAACTTTTTTTTTCGAGAAAAGGGTGCAAATAAGTGGTAATATGAGGTACCAACATAGAACACTTGTTCACCGTTGTGTAGGAACTTCGGTTCATCCGGTTTACCCACTCAGCTCTAACCTCATTTTATCTTAGGGTGTTAGCGACGTACGCGAAACTGCCTTTCGGCTTATACCATCACGTACGTCAGCCATTCACTCCACTGCCTATTAGACTTCTCTCTTCCGTATTTTATTCTGGGTCCAATATCTTCTTTGTAAGATAGTCTGTTTGTTTATTTGTCTTAACCTCATTAACGAAATCATCAATGGTCTTCTATTGTTCGTCTGAAACGAGCATGTGTTCTACCAGGGCGTCTGGGGTAATTTTCCCTTCTTTTTCGTTACATATTTTTTATGGTCGTCTTTCCAGGCCCCGCAATAACGTATACATACCACTGTTCCTTGCACCATTTCTTCTTTAATTTTAAAACGCATCAAATTATTTCTGTTGAAACATCCGTATCTTGATAACATCTTTATGAAGTAAAATGTTACTATATATTCCCCTTCCACCCAGTTCGATATATTGGGAATCAGGAGTTGCATTGCCTGATAATTGCCACCTCCGTATAAGCACTCTTCAGCTATCTTCAGTTAGTTCTGATAGCTTACTTCATTAGTTGAATACTTTATCTTAATAACAATAAAATAGTAATTTTTAGTTTTGAAATAATGAACACGGACACAGTATTACAACTTTATTTCACCAGCATATATATATATATATATATATATATATATATATATATATATATTAATAAAAACAATAAATTAACAAAAGAACATATCTTTACAAAACTTTTCGGGGTTAACGTGGTTTTTAATGTCATCCAAGATAACGTTCATAAAATCAGCCAATGTGTCACAGATGGCCTTTGGTAAGGATGTCGGGCAAATTTGCTCTATGTAAGCAACGAGATATTCCTTAAAATAAAAATAAAACAATTCATAATTACAATTAAAATATGACTGATACAGCTTTATTTTTTGCAGATATAAGAAAAACCTCTCGCATACTAAAACACAATTAAACAAGTTGATTATCTGGATGGCATCATGGTACTTACCCAGCCCCATCATGCAATTTAATAAAAATTAATCCTTTAAATTTAATTCCCAAAAGTTGATCTCTTCTCTTTTATAAGAAATGTTAAATGATATTGGTATATTTCAGTATTTCTAACAGGTTAAGTTTGTTTAAAACAGATGTTACACACGTTTTCTGTACCTAGAGAGTGAGTATCATTACTTACTTGACGGCCTTCGTAGAATAGTTTGTATTAAAAATCTCGTGTAGATGAATAGGCCTTGCTGGAACTCAAAACTATAAGAAAATCACATTTACTTGGACGATAAGTGTTTAAATTGTATTTTATTAAAATCAGGTTTTTTATAATGGTGACAGAAAGTTATGTACATTTTATGTCATACACAAATATTTTTAAATCAGTCTAAGGGAATACTCAAAGGACATTCAAGACTCAACACAGGAGAAACCCTTGCGCTGAACAGGTCAGATCTTGTAGATTAGGGTTTCATTTATCAGACCTTATGTGTAGGAAATGTGGTGAACTTATGTGGATAAGGAATCAAATCAGTACCTATTTGACTGACAAGCTATAAGCAGGAAAGGACGTTCTGTGTAGTAGAGAACAGATAGTAGAACAAGATAACAACATTCAAAGTTTCTCACAGTTTTAAAAAACCTGTGATTGAATTGAAAAGGAATGCCTTGTAAATGTAGGGCGCAAATGAAAGACCTACTTGTCTTTTTTGACATCACCCGGAAGGTCAATTTCGGCACATTAAAAAGTTTACATCATAGCACTACATATTTTACTGTGTTTTAGACAAGAAACGACGATATGCTCAGACGTTTTCTTCAATCTACATCCACCATCGCAGTTAGGTTAAGCCCTCTTCCCTATATACTCACTTTTTCAAAATTTAACCAAGTGAGTTAAAATAACACTCTGTTAAAATATCTACCATCACATCAAGTCTTCAACTTATTAACCCAGCAATCTAGATATGGAAAATCTTTCACTGTCTACAAACGACTCTCTCTCTCTCTCTCTCTCTCTCTCTCTCTCTCTCTCTCTCTCTCTCTCTCTCTCTCTCTCTCTCTCTCTCTTTCTTTCTGCACCTTTTCCTAATAATTGTCCCATCCATTTGCCTAATTACTTGTATCGGTTCAAAACGTAAAAAAAAATTGGATGTGTCGATAATCTTATCTGCCTTCTCATTGCTCACAACTCCACAATGTCTCCTCATTATGATCAGATTGATCTCTTAAATTTTTTGCATATTTTATCACCGCAGCTCATCCGCCAATATAAATGGGTATTTGAACGACCTTAAAGGCCCCAGTACTGCCACTGTTGGAACAATTTTAACATTAATTCTACCCAAGGAGAGCATCTCACCCTGACTTGGACACTGAAAAATTGTATATACTTCTGTTTGGAATATCACAACATATAGGTTTGATAAAGAACATGTTCCTAAACAAATACAGGATTATATTAATTTGGATACATTCTTTTGCCACTTCTAGCATTATCTGAACTTCTTGTTGACGAGTTTCGGATAACTTTATCCAGAATCATTAATCAGAAACGCATCCACATTTGTTCAGACAATTATAGAAGTACCAAAAGAAAGTACTAAAATTAATTATATTCGTTCTTGTATAAATGTAGATTATTGTAATAACACGAATTTAAACCTAAAAAGAGGTTTTATCAAAACAAGTTTATCAAATACATTTTACCCTTATTAAAGTAATAAATAGTTCAACTTACCAAGTATGGTAAGAAGGCGTACGCATACGGCATAACCACGGATATCACTTCTTTGCAAACAACACAATTAGAGGCCTGAAAAAAACATAAAACGATTTCCTTAAACTCAATTTTATGTTGCCATACCATAGACAGGATATTCCAGATATAAGGTGCCAGAAGTAGCCTCCACCCTTCTCTTGGCGCGGAAGGATTTGTACATCGTGTAAGTAGGATCACTCTACCAATTAAAATGTATTATTTGGTATTTATTGATAACATCTACTCGACATCTGTGCCACCACCAACATTCATAATTCACCAGCTGTTTACCCCTTCGGAGCCGGCTATCCCAGAGTTCCGTTCAATTATTCTTCATATACAACGTTGTGCATCGTAAAATACTCCAAAAGGAGCTTTAAATTAAACTATTTATTTGTTAATAGGGTTAATTATATTTGGAAAGATCATTGCAGTAATATTTGGAAATTAGACCCACCGTCATTTCGGATTGGTTTAAACGAATTACGTTTTGACGTTTAAATAATAAATCTCACGACTTCCTTATTATTTAAGATTGTAATGGAACCCTGATTGTGAAAAGAAACATTTATTAATTTTAAAATAATGTAATATAAGTTAAAAATTATATATTTTTTTTTGGTGAAAAATGTTAGTCATAATTTCATGGTGTTCTACAACAAGGATTTATTTTAAGAATTATAAATTTAAGAATTTAAGTAATTTTTAATTAACAAATAATTTGGTTGAGATTACCCTCTGAAATGCATTATTATAGTTCATTTTTATGGATTTTCTTCTGGTTCTGCTACTATTAGAGGGAAGGTTAGGTTAAGTTATTAAGAGTTAGACGCGTTTAGAGTAATCTAGAGTTAGGTTAAGTTATCATTACTTTGACGCGGTTATGGAATTCCAGTGGAAGAGGTCTGTATTTTATAGTTGTTTCTTCTTATTTTTTAAGGGTATTTAGACTGAGAGGTTT
Source organism: Aphrophora alni (assembly GCA_963513935.1). Classification (NCBI taxonomy): domain Eukaryota; kingdom Metazoa; phylum Arthropoda; class Insecta; order Hemiptera; family Aphrophoridae; genus Aphrophora; species Aphrophora alni. The sequence continues at coordinate 138,541,984 of OY740766.1, forward strand.
GAAGTTTTTGAAACAACAATAGTAGCAAATTATATCGCCTTAAGTATTGACAACCTGTCTTAAAGATCTTCTCTATTTCCGAAACATTGAACTTATATTTCCGCCCATATTATTATTAAACAAAAAAAGTTGTACTAAAATAATTTTACACCTCAGAAGTCTGATTTATCTCTCATTTTCAAGAACACGAGGACTGAATTTTTACATTATTAGAAATCAGCAAATATCAATTAGGTTTTGCCAAACTATTTTAATTGAAATAAAATTAAGTTTTAAAAATTAAAAATGCCTACGTATGTTTTTTGACTGATTTTCACGTTTCACGATCTCAGTAAACTGAAAATTTGTTTTTCGAAATTTCGTTCCATCTACAAGAAATTAACTTTTGGGTATTCTCTTTAGAGGATCTGCTTATAATACGTTGTATGATGGGACTGGGTAAGTACCATAATGGTACCCATCGATTTGTTTATTGTTGTAAAAAGGCGAAAAACCCTCTTGGTAATTATAGTCTATAAAAAGAATAGAACATAAAATAAAGACACTCAATTACAGTGTCGTAAGATGAAAGAGAGAAATCTAACCCAATCCTACATGGGGTCCCTCGGGTTGCTAAGCTCGTACTGAGGGTTATATTAGTTAAATATAACAATTAGTGGTAATGTTTGTCTGTTTTATACAAATTATAGGTCTAAATTTGTCGATTTAAGTTTCTAAAATTAAGATCATAAGTATTTGCAAGCTGTTTTACAAACACTCTAGACAGAAACTCCCGCATTAGTGTTCTTCTGTTAAATTTCTGTAATTTCTTCTAATTCTAAAAGGAAAAGAAAACTATTATTATATTAGATATTATATTTTCAGAAATTTTATAAACATTACCTGTTTCCTTGGAATAACAGAAGTATTGAGGACGCTACTCTCAGCAGAAACGATGACTAACATGCTCACTGTAACAAAGTAATTAATAAACACTTTCAGATGAAAATGGTTTATGAAAATTTATCTACAACTAGAATTAATTTATAATTAGATTATCAAGTCTTGTTGGCTTCCATTAAAAATAAAAACTTTAAATCCTTTTAACCCACTTCTTAAATAAAATATATTCTGATTGGGAGGGTGTATCTCTTAAATAATATATATTCATACATCAGAAGTTATGATAAATTGACTTATTTCAGTTTCAGGAACCACCAGAAATTGTATTTAAAGCCTTTACTTGTACATCTTTTAAAAACTAGGCTACTGTTTAAAAAAAATTAACATACTAAATGATTAGGTGCAGTTTAAATTCAATGCTATATTTGACAGTTTAGTAAAATTTAAATCTCCTAAAGATTATGCAACCAACTTTATAACTTAAATGAGACTCATCTCGATTTAATTAAGTGCGTGTTTGGGACCAACCACAAGTACTTGTATACTGAGCCTGAGTATATCATGTGTTTTTATAGAAATTGTTTAACGATCCTTTATTGGTGAACTTTTATTATCTTGTGATGTTTGTTGTGTTGTACATGTCATAATTTCTGTCAAGTGTCGTCGCGAATGGCATTGTAATGTCGAAACTATAGACAGACTTTAAAAAGAGACACAAAAGAAGTGTAAAATGACCATTTGAAGGTTAGTACTGCTATTCATATGTATTAATGGTCCTGGAAGGTAGGATTCTTAAAAAATGTATAAAATCAAATTTAGTAAATAAAACATTATTATTATTTTGTAAACTTGAAAGACCTATAAGATTGATTTTCTTTCCCACCACAAATAATTTCTTTCTATTTATATAACGAAAAAGCAAACACAGTTAATTATATTACTTAAAAAATAATACTTACCACAAAGAGCAATGAGAACCTTCGACATCATGTTTGTATCTGTGTTTCTTCTACACTTTGTAACAGATGAAGACTTACGATTTGTTACTTTATAGGTTAGGATAATCTTTCATTAATTCTTAACACGGTATGTAACAATGGAATAATTTCTACTGATTTCATATCTTCCAATGTTTATGCTTTATCTCTGTTAAAATACAGAGTTAATGCGGATAATCATTGATATATATTTTTTTAGAAAACCCATAATGTTTATCACAATATATAATGGTGATAATGTAAGTTAGAACAATCTTTCATTAATGCATAGCATAATTTTAAAAATATGATATTTTCCCGTCCTTCACGCATAAACAGAAAGAAAGTAATGCGATAGCAAACTAAACTAATATTAGGATTTTTTTTGAAAATATCATTTTGTGATTCAATGAATTCCGCTCTTCTTTCTCACATGCAAGAATGTTATATGGTTAGTGAAAAAATCAATGTCGATGTTATGAAGGGTGTCCTGAGTATAAAGAAGCGTTTTGTGGTAATTTGTCTAGCTGTCGTATGTGTAATGCTCTACGAATCGCAACACGTAGACAGATTTTATTCAAATTTGATAAGTGGACATTTTTTGGTATTATCTCAGAATTTTACATTTTTGTGGAACTTAAATTGGAGGCTCTAACCATGTTGATGAATGTGTTCTCCTGTGTAGCCTTTAAGGAACATCACTCTGCAAATATTGGATATTGGAAATATGGATGTTGACCGCCATTAATCCAAAAATGTCAGTTAGTGAGTAATTGGTAAAAATTGAAAAAAATCGCTGTTGTAAAATGTTTCTCAAATCGCCTCTACTGGAAAAAAAAGAAGGTAGTTTCGGAATTATAAGCATTTGTTTTTAAATCGTGCTGAAGTAAAAAAATCGAGAATATTTTAAAAGACATTTTACTATTTTTCTATATTTTTCACCAACAAAATGAGTTCAGTCAGAGATAAGGTTGCTGTATGACTTGAATCCTAATTGGAACTGAGAACGTTTTTAAAATCAGTGGAGTAATTTCCGAATTATAAGCATTTTTCTTTTTAAATCGTGCTGAAGTAGAGGAAACTGAGAATATTTTCAATATATTTTACTTTTTTTTATAATTTTCACCGACAATATGTGGTTAGTCAGATACAGAGTTACTGTATGATTTGAATCCTAATTGAAATTGAGAATTTTTTTGAAATCAGTGGAGTAGTTTCCAATTTCTAAGAATTTTTTTAAATCGTTGTGAAGTAGAAGAAATTAGAATATTTTCAAGATATTTTACTATTTTTTTACAATTTCCACCGACAATATGTGGTTAGTCAGATACAAAGCTACTGTTTATTTGAATCCTAATTGGAACTGAGAACGTTTTTGAAATCAGTGAAGTAGTTTCCTAATTATAAGGGTTTTTAAATTCGTGCTGAAGTAGAGGAAACTGAGAATATTTTCAAGATATTTTACTATTCTTTTACAATTTTCACTGACAATATGTGGTTAGTCAGATACAAAGTTACTGTATGATTTGAATCCTAGTTGTAACTCAGAACGTTTTCGAAAACAGAGGAGTAGTTTTCGAACTATGAGCTTTTTTAAATGCTGCTGTAGTAGAGGAAATTAAGATTTGAAAGATATGTTGTGCATTTTCTAATAATTGTACTGGCAACATGTGTTCAGTTCGACAGAAAGTTATCGTATGGTTTAAATGTTAATTGAAACTCACAACGTTTTTGGAATCTGTTGAATATTTTTAGAATATATATATATTTTTTAATGTTACTAAAGTAGAGATTATATGGAATAATTTTCAAGATATTTTACTAATTTTGTTAACATATTAACCGACAACACGTGTTTAGTCAGATACAAAGATGGTGTGTGAGTAACATTATTTTAAACTGAAAGCAATATTCAACTCCGCAAGTTTTGGTAGCGATTGAGTAGAAATACACATTCTAATGTAGGTTTTGATATTTTACAAACAGCATATATTATATCAAAAACAAAGTTATATAAAAGAAAGACAAAGTTTTTATTTACAAATTTATATAAAAATAAAAGAATTATTCAAATAGCTTCTGAGGCTACAATGTTAGTTTTAGTTTGAGCAACGTTATAGCACGTGTTGGTCTCAAGTTTACATTAAAATATCCTGTAGACTATCAATCAACCATTTCAGGTCCAACATCGTTTGTGTATTATGCCATGCTGAGCTTGAAAAACAAGTTGACAGTCTCGTACATCATTGTACTTACTCATCCCAAATATCCTGTGTTAACAAAAAAATCCTCTAAACGTAATGCTCAAACATTACATTAAAAATGTAATACCTCTATAATTTGAGCATATTTATAACCGAAATTCCTAAATATTGGACATTTTAACAAAACATTTCCGTCATGGGGCTACTTATGTCTAATTTACTTTATTCAGTGCAAAGAGTTTGCCAGGATTTTCCCTCCACAGATTTCCAACTACGAATACCTAGGACTAGCTTTAACATTCCTTTAACTGTTGTTTAAGCCTTCAATAAAACATATACGGTACAATAAATGTATATTGCATTTTTCAAATTCGTTCTTTAGGCAAAGAATGAATGGATAGATTATTTTTAGTGAAAATATTTAAATTTGGTACTTTGAAATTTCTTAAACGCGAAAACCTCTGGGTAATGATCTTCTTAAAAGATGGGAGAAAAGAACTTCAAGTAGAGACGCCTAGTTCTTAAATAATATTGTAATAGCGTCAGAATCAGAAAAGAACATGAGTTTGTCAAAAGAGCTGCAGTAATAGGAATGATGACAAAGAAGGATCTAATCAAGGACTACATTAAAGAAGGTGTATATCCAGCTAGGTACCCTTGGGATTACCAAGACGTACCCACTACTAATGACATCCTGAGGTCACTGCAGTCTTTAGAGAATGAAAGAACGGAGTATGTTATTTAGTGAAAATATTCATATTTTCTATTTTTCTATTAGAAATTACATAAAAGATTGTGAAATTTAGAAATACAATTTTTTGGTCTTTAGGGGCGAAAAGTTTCGAGTTGATCCATCATTGTGAGCAAAAGTGGGGAGAAGAAATTAAATAGCTGATACTGCTTACTATAGCTAGAATTACTGGGGACTTCAACTCGAAAACACCTAAAAGCCGTTGTGTAACTCCAGGTTTTGCAGTTTTGGGTTATTTTTATTTTTACTTACATTCATGTATAGAGGTTATTTTTAAAATTCGAAAAATGGATAGTTTGTTCTAACCTAATTTTTCATTATAATTTATTTTAATCAAAACTTTATTGCTTTTTTAAAAGAATGGTATAAATGATTTCCACACAAACTCATTGTATTTTAGTAGATATAAAGAACAAATAATTAATTGTAGACGTTTTTCCATTGTACACAGCGTGAAACAACGAATTCGTCTATTCATGAATTAGTCACCCTATTATTTTGAATTAGGAGCTATGAAGTAACAAAACTATAAAGGACGCTCTTCCCCTGTTACAAATTGTAGAAGACACGCAGAAACAACATGATCTTCAAATTGTTCATTGCCCTTTCTGGTAAGCATTATTTTTGTAGTATATTTGTTTTCTTGTTTTATATATACATAGATATTATAGTGGTGGTAAAGAAATTCAATCAAGAAATTCAGTTTTAAAATGTTCTTTACTATTTAAAAAAAAAATTTATTGTGTATGTGTATAATTTAGAGATTTCGTTTCAGTTTAGTTTAGAAACTAATTGGATCGATTTTGTTATATTTTAAGTTTAAAAAAATATTTACTTAATCGTGTGCCACATTCGTCTTAAATGTAACATAATCATTACTGCCATCGTGGTACATACCCAGCCACATTACACAATGTAATACAAATAGATCTTCTAAATGTAATGCCCAATTGTAGATGTCTTGGATCTTGTAATAAATGTTAAATTCTTTTGGTATATCACGGAGTATTATACAGTGGGCTGATTTGGTTTAAACAATTCTTAAACTGTTTATCTTAAATTCGAAATTATTTTCGTGATTTTGGTTGGTTTAAAGACCGTTGGTTTACTGTAGATGTGTAAATATATATAGTAAATAGTCTACACTCGTTTAGTTTAATGTCTCGGCTCTATCGTACCTCGTAGGTGTACATGTATGAAGGAGCTACGTACCTACATAAATGTCAGGTTTTCTTTTACGTCAGGTCTCGAAATTACATTTTTGACAATAGCTTCTCTATTTGTTACGTACGTCTGGACCCTATCTTATATCATAACTACTCGTATACTCTCGTATTCTGGACAAGTAATATTTACCAAATTGGACTACTATGGAGATAATTTTTTTTTTAACTGCCTATATAGCGTCCTTATAAATGACAATATTTCTAAAATTTACTCCGCCGATTTCCGTAAAACGTATAGTTAAATATAAAAATAGCCTTAAACCTTTGAGGCGAATCATGTTTCATATAATTACAGTTTGCTTCTAATAAAATAAAATAAAATTATCATTAAAATAAAATTATCTTGGACATTTTCTTTGAAACTAAATTCCTATAAATTACGATATGAGTTTTCCATATGAGCGAAGCAAGTGTAACCTATATTTAAACCTAAAATTATCTTTAAAGTTAACTAAAGTTAAGTTGTCGAGGGAAAGGTTGGCCACAGTGTAAAACTAGTAAAATAATCTATTTAAAGAAGATTAATTGAGATGCCGCACACATCACAATTTAGGAAGGTGGCACAGTTTTAATCTCCAAAGTTTACAAAAGTGTTTTAAAAAACGTACACGCACAAATCTATTAATAACTTATTTTCAATTTTATAACTTTACCCGTAGATGTGGAAATTAAAAAAAAATACATGGATAGGGAAAAGTTTTAAATAAAAATCTGGTTGTTACTGGAACTGAAATAAGTAATTTTTCGCAACTTATATTTATTAAATATGAATTGGTTAAGAGATCCAAGTCAGAAATAATTATATTGTAAAAATGTGTCAAATTAGTTACAAAGATTTAAAGTGTCTATTTTTCATGAAAGCCTCCAAGACTAGAAAATTTCAAATATAAATTATAGTCGTTGAGAAAATTTAATAATAAATTTTCATCTGAAAAGATTTGTTCTTATGTTTTAATGACTTTGTTGCAGTGAGCGTTTTAGTCGTTGGCGCAGCCGAGGAAACACTTGTCCGTTCATACTCTCCAAGGGGGCTCGAGGTAATTCTTATTTATAAAAATGAAAATATAATAAGTAGTAATAAAAATGTTCTTTTTATCTTTTAGATTTATGAGGACGCACATCACAGAGATAATACAGTATAACACTCACGTGGGAAATTAATGTTACTGTTTCGAGTGTAAAAATGACTTCAGTGCAACTTTTGTAAATTAACATTATTATTAGGAGCGATAATCGAGATGTTTCCAAAGTAGAGAAAGTCCTTAAGAGAACCTTGCAGTTAATAATATAAGGCCACACAATTTGTTGTTGTTTTTGATTCATCAATAACACTCCTCTCATTCTACAAACCCTTAAAAAAAGAAGCAGCCAGCATAAATGAAGACTCCTTCCACTCTAATTCTCTGATAGCGTAAAATTCCTTACAAACTAACCTAATCTACCTCTCAAATTCTCTAATAATTTAAATGTCCAAAAAACCTAACCTAACCTACCTCTCGAATACTTTAATAACGTCAGTATCCTAATAACTTAATCAAATCTAACTTTAAATACTCTAACAGTGCCCGGGTTCTAATAACCTAACCTAATTAACCACTAATAGTTTATTAACATCGGGGTCCTAATAACCTGACTTAAAGTAGCCCTTCAATACTCTAATGACGTCAAGGACGGAAGAAAATCTAAAACAATAATCCAAAATAATGAATTTTAAATCAAATTTATTGTTAAATGATAAATAATTTAAATTCATAAATGTATAATTATTACAATAAAACTAGAGCTTCATCTAATGTAATAATATTCACAAGAGTTAAAATCGAGATTTAAACAATTATCTTTTTGTTTTTTTCAGGGATTTCAAAAATTTAAATGTGTAAATTGTGGCACTATAATGGGAGTTTTTTATTCGATTGTGGATACAGTGGGATCAATTGCAGTAAGTTCAACTCGAGTAATTGTGTTTTGGTGTGTGAGAACTTATTTTAATTTGTAACCTCATCAGTCACATTTTAATGCTAATTATGGATTGATTTTTATTTTTAGGATATTGTCGTTAGGATAGTAGAGAATGTATGTCCTGCTATCTTACCAGGGGTTATCTGTTCCATATTGGATCCTTTTTTGAATAATATCTTATATGTCATTCATGACCACAACAGCGCTCAAATGTTTTGTCAAGTGCACTATTGTGAAGGTCAAGCATTGTTATAAAAAGATAGTCTTTTTGAAATAAATGTATAATCATCTTTTCGTTTTGTTTATTACAACCACAAATTCCTATTTTATTGTTAAGAAAATGAAGTAATGAATTTAATAAAGTAACGAAGGGAGGAATTAGAACGAACTGAACACAGGAGAGTGCTGATGGGGAGGTGGTAAGTGCGATATCGGACAGATAAATCCAGGAGAAGTTGCAATGCTTGATTCCCAATATTGCTATCTAGATAGACGGGGAATATAAAGAAATCGTATTTTACCCAATACAAGTATCATCATGGCCCGGATGTTTTAACAGCAATATGATGCCCTTTAAAATTAAAAAAATAATAAGTGGCGTTTGACTACTGTAAGGAACAGCGTCATCTTGCAACGAATACATTATTCTAAGCATGTATGGACGACAGGGAAAAATGTGTAGGGACATGGGACTAAACATATCTGGTAGGCTACATGCTCGTTTTAGAGCAAAGACGGAAGACCAATGAGGACTTCGATATTAAGGTGATGAAGGATAAACAAGAAGAATAACTACAAAGAAGATGTTATACCTGGAATAAAGTCCATGGAAGAGGGAAGCGTATTAAAAGAAGATAAAAGCCTAATAGGGCATGTAATGTAGCATTGTCGTACGTGATAGTAACAGCCTAAAGGCAATTCCGCGAATAATCTTGGTTAATATGGAGTTAGAGTTTAAATGATAAACCGGATGATCAGGGACTTCCACTCACCGGTGGATCCGTGTCCCATTATGGTGCAACATTCTTAAATTTCCATCTTAAGATGAAACTTATATATATATTATTAAATTAACGTTTTATTTCAACTTGTACACATTCACGTCACTGATACATTTACCAGACTTTACTTTGAAACACTCAAATCATATATTTCTCTCAGATACTTTAGCATTAGACAAGTGTTTTATAAAGATGAAATAAATATCATCCGGAGTGCCCCAAGGTATGACCTTGCACCGTTACTTTACTTACTCGTAAAATAACACATCATAAGATGAAAATATTACGATGGAAAACTAAATAGATGACACTGATATCGGAAAATGAAGATACTGATACAACAAAATTGAAACTGAAATGAACATGAGCACATAACTTGTGATTGGATTAATTTTTTTATTGCTGATGTACTATTTGAAGAAATTAAGATTATTTTAAAAGATATTTTAAGCATTTTCTGAAACACTTTTACTGACAACATATGTTCAGTTTGATAGAAAGTCAAATGATTTGAATGCTAATTGGAACTCAACGTCTTTGAAATTCGTTGAGTCCAAAATTTTTAAAATTATTATTTTTGTTAATGTTAATGAAGTAGAAATTATAAAGATTAATTTTCAAGATATTTTACGCGTTTTCTTAACATTTTCACCAATAACACGTGTTTAGTCGGATACAAAGTTGGTGTGTGAGTAACATTACTTAAAACTGAAAGCAATATTCAACTCCACTGAGTAGTTCCAATTTTTTGTAGTGATTGAGAGGAAATCCAAATTTTAATGTAGGTTTTGATTTTTTAACAACAGCATACATTATATCAAAAATAAAGTTATATAAAAGAAGGACAAAGTTTGTAATTACAAATTTATATAAAATTTAAAATATTTATTCGAATAGCTTCTAAGGTTAGAATGTTTGTTTTAGTTTGAGCAACGTTATAGCACGTGTTGATCTAAAGTTTACATTAAAATATCCTGTAGGGTATCAATCTACCATTTCAGGTCCAACATCGTTTGCGTAGTTTGCTATGCTGAGCTTGAATAACCAGTTGATGTTCGTCATCATTGTACTTACTCAAAAATTGATTCCCTGGTTCTTGTAGGAAATCATAAACAGTAATATTAGATTAAGAAGACTTGATAATATTCATAATATATTGTAATTTGTGTTGAACCAGTTGTATTTAATTTCTTTATTGTAATTGCTTTCATGAAGTCGCCTTAACGGGCCTTGAGTATGTGTACTGTCATGTCATCAATGAAATTGGTTGAAACAGATATTTATTAAACACGGAGGACCAATTAATTTTGAAGTAAATTAATAAAACTTGAATTAATTTGTGAAATTACGAACAAAGAAATTTAACATTATAAATGTGACATATATTATGTTTATAAATGTGGCACACCTTTGGTGCAGAGTCTGAATGTTCTAGCTGCCTGAAACGTCCTTGTAGTATGAAAGTTTCTTACACGACACATATATATTTCACGACAATGTCACATTAAGAAAATAGTACATAATTGAGTACAAGATAGAATAATCTAAAAAACACTTGTATGTTTGACCACTCACAAATAATATACGTCTTTTGCGTTGAGCTTGCGTTTGTTCGTAAGACAAAGAGCGACATGAAGCGGGAAGCGAACGAAAGTTAGTATTGTGCGTTGTTACACAGCGAGCGACTAGCATAAGTCGTGAAGCGTGATTAACCATAAAATGAATTAATAGAGCGTTCTCTATTAAAGAGAAAACTAACGAAAGCCACGAGAGTGGGTATGCAGAGTCGCTGTAAGTTGCCAAGCCAAGACCAGACTGCTCGCCTCTTGGGAAAAGAAAGAGTTCCTTTGCTAGGGGTGGGAATTGGTTAGCGGTATTTTGATGCTTGTTTTCAAGTGTGGCGTCTCTAGCGGTTTATTGGTGGAATAATAAGGGGGCGGGTAGCAACCCGATATACGATGCTGTGTTCAACGGAAACCTTTGACCATACAATGGGGAAATCCCGTTGTAACTAAATATTCCGTTTTAAAACAGACGACTAAAGTTTTACTTCCGAAAGCGCTTGATTTGAATTGACACATCGGTCGGAAATTGAATTGGTTGACATTAACAAACATAGCGCGCCCTTGCAACGGTGTTGAGTATGTGTACGTATATATTAAATGTGTACTCTACTCTCTTCCTTCGTGTCAGTGCCTCGTTCCTGTCGGGGCTTAAAGCTGTACATACGTTAAGAAGTCTCCACTAGTTACGCTTTTGATTACTAGGCCTCCAGGATTTTGTAATTATGTAAAAACATGTGTTTGTGATAGATGGGAATTAAAAATTTAAAATTTGACAAAAACTTGGATAATAGTGATCGTAGACGGGTGTGGTTTGTATCACTAGATGCAGAATTGAAATCTGCTAATTTTAAAATTGACTAGCAAGCAAAATATGTAGAAACAAAATATATCGACAACGACGGACGGAAGGACCGATTGTCGCAATTCAATTTACGATTTTCTAAGTCCAGTTACACAACGGTAGACGATATATATTCCGATTAGCGAACTTACACATACTTAGTATACTGGGTAATTGAAAAAAATTATATAAATCCTATAGTCAACACTGCCTGAATTGGGAGCAAATAAGTGATATACACTTAAACTCTACCATACACGATTAAGGAGCCGCTGTAATAATATAAAATATAACCATTTTCTTCGAAACGCAAAAACCTTTTTGTAATGATCTTCTTAAAATATGGAAGAGGAGAACTTAAAGTAAAGACGTCTAGTTTTTAATTACTCTAATAGCGTCAGGAATAAGAAAAGAATGATAAGAGCTTCAGTGATAGCAAAGGTGAAGAAGAAGGATCTAATCATTAAACTAATCATTAATCTAAACATTAAAGAGGGTGTATATCCAGCTAGGTTCCCTTGGGATTACCAAGACGTACCCACTACTAATGACTTCCTGAGGTCACTGCAGTCTTTAGAGAACGAAAGAACGGAGAAAGTTTTTTAGTGAAAATATTCATATTTGGTTTTTTTCTATTTGAAATTACATCGAGATTATGGAATTTAGAAATACTATTTTTTGAAATTTTGGAGAGAAAAAATATTCGAGGTTGATCCATCATTGTGAGGTAAAGTGGGGAAATGAAGTTAATAGCTAATACTGCTTATTATAGCTAGAATTACAGCAAATGGTTAGAACGTGCTAACCCTGAAAACACCTAAAAAGCGTTGTGTAACTCCAGGTTTTGCAGTTTTGGATAATTGTTACTTTTACTTTCACACTAGTATAGAGATAGTAATGTGATGAATAAAAAAATGGATAGTTTGTTCTAACCAAATGTTTTCATTATAATTTATTCTAATCAAAACTTTATTGCTTTTTTTAAAAGAATTGTATAAATGATTTGCACACAAACTCATTGTATTTTAGCAGATATGAAGAACAAATGATTAATGGTAGACGTTATTCCATTGTACACAGCGTGAAACATCGAATTAATCTTTTCATGAATTAGTCGCCCATTTATTATGAACTAGGTAAAGACCTATGAAGTAACACTACTTTAAAGGTCCTTCTTCCTCTATTACGAATTGTAGAGGACATAAGGTAAACCATGTTCATCAAATTCTTCATTGGTCTCTGTTGTAAGTATTATTTTTAAGATTAACACAATTATTTATATCTATTTTCTTGTTTTGTAAATAGAAAGACATTGTTTAGTAAAGTTTGCTTCTAATTGACAAGAACTAAAATTAACTTGGACATTGTCTTTGAAACTAAATTCCTATAAATTACGACATGATTTTTCCATATGAGCGAAGAAAGTGCAACCTATATTTAAACTTAAAATTAGCTTTAAAGTTGACTAAAGTTAAGTTGTCGAGGAAAAGGTTGGCCACAGTGTAAAACTAGTAAAATAATCTATTTAAAGAAGATTAATTGAGATGCCGCACACATCACAATTTAGGAAGGTGGCACAGTTTTGCTTTGCAAAGTTTACAAAAGTGTTTTTATTTACCCATTAAAAACCGTATACTCAAAAATACATTTTTCACTTATCGTAAATTTTATAACTTTCCCCGTACATGTGGAAAAACTCTAACAAATACTTTCATAGGAAAAGATTTTTAAATAAAGTTTAATGGGATTAGTACAACTGAAATAAGTCTATTTTTCCCAACCTATATTTTATGAATATGCATTACTTAGGAGCTAAAATTCAGAAATAATTATATTTTTAAAACGGATCAATATAGTATCAAAGTTTTAATGTGTCTATTTTTAATGTAACCTTCAAGACTTGAAAATTTCAAATATAAATTGTTGTTGTTAGAAACACATTTCATAATATTTATTTTTATCTGAAAAAAATTGTTTTTATGTATTTAATGACTTTGTTGCAGTGGCCATTTTAGTCATCGCTGCAGCCGAGGATAATTACCTCAGCCCTTTATTGGTTCCAAGAAACCAGGTAATTTTTATTTAAAAAACTGCAAATTTAATAATTAATAAATAATATTTTCTCTTTATATTTTTAATATAATACAGTAGAACACTTACGTGGGAGTCTCTGTTTAATGTTAGGAAAATAGCTTGCAAAGACTTAAGTATTTTTAATTTTACATATCTAAATCGACAAATTTATACTTGAAAATTGTATAAAACTGAAAACCTTACCACGAATTGTTGTATTCAACTCCCAGTAACAGCTACTTGCTAATGCCGAGGGACCATAGCAGTTATCTTCACCTTTTGTCGTATAGTGTTGGGTTAGATATCACTCTTTTATATTTCCCTTAAAATAAGTGTCACTTGTTCTCTTCTGACACCGACAGTATTTTAGTAATCGAGAGACTTTATTTTATATAATTTTTTATTAACGATTATATCCGTAAAGTGTTAATCAACAACAACCAAATTGATAGGAACCATTATAGTACCTACTCAGTTACGATCATACCATTACGATCTACAATTCAAGTAGATCTGAAGTTAGGGGAGTTCCGCTTTTGTGGTTCTCTTCTTTTCTGAGCGGCAGGATCCAACGTACTAGAGTGGACAGAGTGACAAGCGATCAAGGGTCAATAGAATATGGAATCCCTCAGGGTTCAGTTCTCTCTGGCCCACTATTTTTAATATACGTAAATACTTTATGTAATGGACGTTTTCGAGGGAAATTAGTTTCCATTGCCGATGACACGGCATTGTATTATAAAGCTGATACACTTAACGATTTACAGTTGAATATGCAGTCTGACATTAGGGCTCTACGATGGTGGTTTACCAACAATTTCATGATAATGAGCCCTAAAACCAAATATATTTTATTTATTTGACTAGGCCAGTCGCTTTTAATAGTCCATTAAAATACCATGAAATAAGTTGTTCTAATTCAAAATGCAGTTGCTCAGAAATTGAACAGGTTAAGGAAATTAAGTATTTGGGACTATTTTATGTTGATGCAAAAATTAATTGGAAAAGTCAAATTAATTTTTTGAAAAATAAATTAATTAAGCGCATTAGAGTTGTTTATATGTTATCCTTTGTATGTAATAAACAACTTCTCAGAACTGTATATTATGCAATAGTAAACTCAAATATAGAATATGGGTTAATAGTATGGGGATTTTAATAGTTAATAGTACACTACGAATTTAAAGCCATTAATAACTATTCAAAAAGCTTTTATAAGATTAATTATGCACAAGAAAAGAATAGAACATACAACACCTCTTTTTAAATGTTTAAAAATTCTACCTCTCAGGAGTTTATATGTGTTTAAGGTTTTGCGTATGTTTTTTGATAGAAGTGGAAATGGTAATACAGGCAGGAAAAATAGAATAGGCGTAATAAGAAACAGATTTGACAGAACTATCCCCATGCCTAACTTGTCACATTTTAAAAAGTTTTATATATTTCTGGCACCAAAATTTTTTAACTGTCTGCCTTTAAACATAAAATCTTCTTTTAACAGAGTTCAATTTGCCAAGAGTTTGTGGGAGTATTTACTCGAGATAAAAAATGTTGATTATTTTTTCAATACTATTAATTAGAAATGTTAGTATTATGTTGTATAGTAAGTAAAGTGAATGAAGTGTAATTCAGAAGAGTTAATCATCTTTTTTAGTGCTTTGTTATTTTGTTTTGTGTGTTTATTATATTATTATTTGGCTGGTTCGCTGCCTCCCAATACTCATTGAAACTATAGTGATCCTTAGGAATATTAAATCCACCTTCACAGGTAAATAACCTAGGTGGTTATTATTTCTATCCTATGCATATGTCAAATGTGGTATTGTATTTTGATTTTATAATGGAAGAAATAATAAAGATTTTTCATTTAAAAAAAAAAAGAGAAAAAAAGATCCTTGTAATGCCCAAAAGTTGATTATTTCGGCCTTGTACGACATATTGAAATATATTGGTAGATTAAGGAGTCTTACGAAATGTGTTTAAAACAGTGATTAAACATGTTTTCTGATAATTAATTGTGTATACTTTCTCGACGTCAGCAAAGTTCTAAAGGGTTTCTATAGATGTATATATTAAAAAGTTGCCAATCTCTACCCTCATGTGAATATTATAACCCTGGTGGACGTCAAAGCTACAAGTATCTACAGGAGATACGTTCGTATCGGTGACGTAATATTCGTTCACAAAAGAATATCACATTTTCATGGGAGGTCATAAATCTAAATTACATTTTACAATTTTAGAAAAATGGCGTTATTACCATTACTTCAAGAATTAATTTAAAACTGTAAATATTTATCAAATTTAAGAGACAAAAAAAAACTATTTAAAATTACCGCCATTTTAACATTTACATTCCATTTTTATGAATTGCAATATGAGCACACTAAATCAAATTCTGTTTCTATCTCAATTTTTTCGACCGCTATCGTGCTTACGTACAAACGACAATGACGACGGCAGGCCGGCGTGTCGATATTCACTTTTTCAGCAATGAGACGCCATAAATTTTTGGCGAGTACCAAACTTACCCTATACTTCGTTTGTTGGATAAGTAAAACTAAATTAAACACTTACGTTTATAAAAATAAAAACAGTCCTTTCTTTTGTTATTTAAATGAGACATAAATGGTAAATGGAGTTGAAAAATGACTGTAGTACAACTCTTAAAAGTTAACATTATTATTATGAGCGATAAGTCAGATATTTATAAAGTAGAGAAAGTCCTTAAGGGAACTTTGCAGGTAATAGAAGAAACAAAATTAGTTGTTTTTTTGTTTCAAAACTAAAACACCTTTCATTCTACAAAGCGTTAAAAAAGAAGAAACCAACATAAAATAAAGACCCCTTCTACTCGAATACTTTGATGGCGTCAAATCCTAACATCCTGACATAACCTAACCTAACCTATTTCTCAATTACCCTAATAGCACAATGGTCCAAATAACTTAACGTTGGATACTCTAATAACGTCGGAGTCTTAATAACTTAATCTAATCTAGCCATGTAGTATTCTAAGAGTGACAGGGTTCTAATAACCTAACATAACTAAACCCTTGAATATTTTAATGGCATGACAGATTCAATAACTTAACCTAACCTAGCTCCCGAATAATACAATGGTATCAGGCTAATATCCTAACCCAATCAACCCGTCTAATAGATTATTAGCATCAGGGTGCTAATAACCTATAATTTTAATTTATATTTATTACAATAAAACTACCCAATGCAAACGTGTTGAAGATCAACATCAAATTACGACTGTAATAATTTTTATGAGAATTAACGTCGAGACTTAAATGAATTATCTTTTTGTTTTTTTTTTCAGGGGTTACAAGAATCTAAATGTGAAAATTGTAGAGAAGGAATGGAGGTTTTATATTCGATTTTAGATCAAATGCAACCGTACTTGGTAAGATGAATTATTTAAGGTTTTAGTGATTGTAAAATTTACTTGATAAAACTTCTTTTCGTTTAAATTGATGTTCTCAGATAATCTACATTTATACATTTAGTCCTTTGAATTCTTCTGGTAGCCTACTCCAAGAATTGTCTGAAATTCTGTTGGTACGTTCCTGATTATTGTTTTTGGAAATGAAGTTATCCGGAAAGTGTCAACACGAGTTCAGATAATTATACAAGTGGCAATAAAACGTACACAAATAAAAAAAAAAACTTGTATTTGTTGGGGAACAGGTTCTTGACCATACCTGATTGTTGTGATGTTCCAAAAAGTGACATATACAATGTTTATTAACAGACATATACAAAGTCTGATGAGATCCTCTTCTTGGTAAAACAAAAGTTAAAATTTGTTTAAAAAAACACCATTACAGGGGCCATTCAAAAAACTTATGTTAGTAGATAAAAGCAAGCTGCGTTGATAAATTATGCACAGGTTAAAGAGATGAAGCTAATATTTATGCCGTGACATTGTGGAATTGTGGGCGATGATAAGAGAGATGCAATTCTCAGTGAAGAATCATCCACTTCTTTTCAGGTATTGAACTTGTAATTTAAATCTATTAGGGCAGCGGCTGGACTAAATATTAGAAAATGTTTCAGGAAGAAGAGTTATCTTAGAGAGAGATTTTCTTGATCTGGATTACTGGTTAAAAATAAAGGACTTCATGTGATGGTAGTTATTTTAACAGGCTTTAAATTGACTTCAATAACTTTTGGAGAAGAGAGTATATAGAGAAAAGGGGTTTACTTAACTACGATGATGGATGTAGACTGGAGGACAAGTCTGCTTTGCGTTGCTTCTTGTGTACACCAGAGAAAGATGTGAATTGCTGGATGTAAATTCATGTAATGTGGCGAAGTTCACCTGTCTTGGGATAGGTGTTCCTGTTCACCGAAATGTTTTTTAATGCAAGAAGGGCCAGATTCCTACGAAATATTCAGTTACCCGTCAATAATACAACCCCTTTCCGTAGATCTGAACTTTGATTAGAACTTAAGGGCATCCTCTCTGTAATAAGTGTTAATGTTTAATTTGCACCATTTTGGACTGTATACTAACAGTTCTGTCCCAAGGCTTTTGATGTTACTTCGAGACCCAATTTATTTTATTTGTAAAAATTGAGTTACCAATCCCATATCTCTACAATTCCAAATAGGACAGTTATTGTCAGAAATGTAATTTCGCATCCTGACCTATTAGGGTGTATAATTTTGAGATCCTTCAGCATAGATTCACTAACTGTAACAAAGAGAGTAGAGGCTCCTTTACGTAGTTATAAGCTTGATAAAGTCCCCTAGAATCCCGCTGGTCACTGACAAGAGTGAAGCGAAGCTAATACAGATTTTTATTATAAACAAATCTACGATTTCCGTAATAAAACAAGTAATACACACAATTACGAGGTACAGTAAGCCAGTATAACAGCGGTTTTAAACAAACTTATCCTGTTAGGTAAGACTACCAATAATTTTAACTTACCCTACAAATCTCAAGAGACAAAAATTTTATACAATTTAAGAAAATCTGCTTATAGTACTTTATATAATGTATTTTAAGTCATATTTTAATGTTAATTATATGTTGATTTTTATTTTAAGGGAATTATCGTTATGATCATAAACAAGGTGTGTCCTAATATGTTATCATGGGTCATCTGTGGCATATCGAATAATTTTTTGAATAATTACGTAAATGAACTTAAAGACCACTCCAGCGCCGACACGTTTTGTCAAGAGCACAATTGTGAAGTTTATGTTCTTTTTAAAAATGAAAGTCTTATTGAAATAAACTTGTAAATTGTTTCCGTTTTGATTATTACACCCGCAAATTCTATTTTATTGTAAAAAGATGAAATAATGTATTTATTACATTTATATAAGTAAAGAAGGAGCAATTTGAATTAACTAAAGATAGAAGAGTAGAGTAGGTGGTAAGAACGATATCGGAGAGATACATCAAGGAGAAGGATTTGGTGATGCCCCAAGTGATTCATGATGACCCATGTGTCACCAATTTCCTGACTTGCCACACATGGATACTTCCTGACTTGCGGTTATCCCTGGGCAAACCTCGCCACATTTCACGGAAATGTTTCCCAAGGATTTGGTATGAATGTCCGGCTTTGGCCAAAAGGCGATTGCCTGACGAATTCCCAAACAAATAACCCATTTCCTATCTTATAATCTCACCGAACCGATACTGAATCCCATCCAGCTTTTAAGAGTTTAATAAATGTAATATTATTTACAATAATTAATTGGTAAAACATTAATATAATTAGGCTGTAATCAACGAATTTTGGAGTTGTCTGAATCCGACAATACGTTTAGTTAACAGCCAACAGTAAATTTATATGACCTTTATTGTTGCACAACACCCCGTTTCCCATGACACTCCCAATTAATTATTTTAGCCTCCCATTATTTAAAATTAATGATTTCATTTTCAGTATCCAGGTCACCTGTATTTTAAAATAAAGTTTCTTACCTTTTTTCCGTCAAGTGACCTCTTTTTTGTAATCGTGACGCGTTTCGGGACTTTTATCCCATCTTCAGTCACAGATATATTAATTTAAATTACTCGACCGAGGTGTACAAACACTAAAATTATTCATAAAAGACACATATCACATTAAAAGTCCGTTTTGGCGTACAACTTCTGGCTACCGGACGTCAACTGATTAATAATATAAAATATAACGATTTTCTTCCGCGCGCAAATACTTCTGGGTAACGATCATTTTAAAAGATGGAAGAAAAGAACTTAAAGTAGAGACGCCTAGTTTTTAATTTTTTTAAGAGTTTTAGAATCAGAAAAGAACACACGTTGGTCAAAAGAACTTCAGCGATAGCAAAGATGAAAAAGATAGATCTAATCAAGGACTACAATGAAGAAGGTGTATATCCAGCTAATTTCCCTTGGGATTACCAAGACGTACCCACTACTAATGATCTCCTGAGGTTACTGCAGACTTTAGAGAACGAAAGCACGGAGAAAGGTTTTTAGTGAACATATTCATATTTGTTTTTTTCTATTTGAAATTACATCGAGATTATGAAATTTAGAAATAGTTATTTGTGCAACTAGTGAGCAAAGTGGCACTTTTTAAACGAGAGAAAAATGTTGACGCACGAGGCTTGCCGAGTGCGTCAATTTTATCGAGTTTACAAAAGACACTTTGCTCACGAATTGCACATTATACCTTGTCTACAGTTGTTATTTTGTGACAATTAAAAAACATACTTCAGCAGTAACACAATTTTATAAAACATTAATTTAATACAATAGTGTTCAAACAAACAATCAATTACAATTCGATCTTTAATAACCGCATTTTTGAAATATTAGGCCTCGGCCTACTTGTTTACAAAGTACAATGGGTGAAAGAAGCATATTTTGTAGTCATAAATAGTTGTTCCTCCACTAGTAGTAGGCCTAGATGAAGAGGTTGTTGAAAGTTCCTGAAGTTTTGATGAAATCGTAGCGTATTAAAAACTTGTAGCCTGCAGAACTTCCAAGAATCTTTTTCCCGGTAGCAACTTTGTTTGAGAGGGATTCTTCTAAATACGCTTCACCCACTGTGGTACTCTTCCAGCCGCCATGCCGTTTTAATTGGGTAATATCCCCTCCAGCGTCAACTAGTATAGTTGCCGACGTACGTCTGAAACAATGGCCTGTATAGAAGCTAGGCTCAGATAATTTAAAAAACTTTGCAATTTGTAAAGGCATCGCTGATGTGGTGTTTATACCTAAAGGTTGACTGTAACAAACACCGTTTGAATATCTTTGAAAAAGACGTCTATTATGGGGCATTTTTAGGCCTTAAATTCAAGTAATTTCTGATTATTTTCAAATAGTTTACTCCATCACCACCATCTTCATTGCATATGGCGAATGTACGGCGTTTGTTACTTTTGGATTCAGGAACTTTTACAATGAGAACAGAACCTTTATCCTCAACATCCTCTACTGACATTTTTGTTAGTTCGTTCACTCTACAAGCACCAGACACCACAAATATCAAAACAACCTTTCTTAGTAAATTTTCATTTTCTTGAGCTAACTTCAAAAAGTCATTTACTTCATTTCCAGTTAGTACTTTAGATTTTTTAGGTTTATAGCCTACTGATTGACGCTTTAAAAATGCTATAAGATTTTTAAAAACACTAATATCAATATCATTCTTTACCTGGATAGTTGCCTTCAGCATTGAATATGTGCTCCAAAGAGGAGTAGATTGTAAAACTTTTGCCTTTTCTGAAAAGTACGCTAGCAAAATATTTTCAGAAATCTTGTTACCATTGTTTTCCTTTAGCCATGACAAAAACAGTTCATACTGGCGGTCGTACGTTTTTCCTTGATTTGACAGGAAGGAGATTTAGTACAACGCTGTTAGCTTTTTCCGCTAATTTAGGCGGGGGTATTTGACAGGCTTTCATCCTCTGAACTCTCCATTACTTAAAACTATTTACACAAATTATAGCAGTAGTGCTAAACAACACATCAACACTGAGTAGAAGTTCTCACGTCAAAACTGAGGTTATTTATGAATATTACAAATAACTTAAGTGTATTGTTGAGGAAACGGGATTGCCAACTTCAAAACTCAGCCAACGAAAAATACTCTCCGTGTACATACACTGTCAATCATCTTCATGAATAATTACTTCCTTTTTCAACTTTAAATCGTTGTTTTAATGTTTATTTATGTTATTTTACATGTAAGAATTAATCTAATCTACATACGGGACATTTCCTGTATATCATAAATCAATTCAAATAAACCTAACCTAAATTTCATTTTGTTCGGTTGCCATTCGAAGTGAGCAAAGTAGTGTGCAAAGTAGTGGGCAAAGTTAAACTGTTGAGAAATCAGCTGTTTTGCAAACTAATTTAAATGAACAAAATGTCACTTTGTCAACAACTGTAGACAAAACTTTTTTTTTTTTTTTATTTTGGGGAAAAAATATTCAAGTTTGATCCATCAATGTGAGGAAAAGTGCGGAGAAGAAATTAATAGCTAATACTACTTATTATAGCTAGAATTACAGCGGCTGGACTTCAACGTGATAACCCGAAAACACCTAAAAAGCGTTTGTGTAACTCCAGGTTTTGCAGTTTTGGGATATTGTTATTTTTACTTACATACATTGTATAGAGATTTTTTTTTTAAATTCAAAAATGGATAGTTTGTTCTAACGAAATTTTCATTATAATTTATTCTAATCAAAACTTTATTGCTTTTTTAAAAGAATTGCATAAATGATTTCCACACAAACTCATTGTATTTTTGTTGTATTTTAGTAGATATGAAGAACAAATGATTAATGGTAGACGTTATTCCATTGTACACAGCGTGAAACAACGAATTCGTCGATTCATGAATTAGTCACCCTATTATTATGAATTAGGAGCTATGAAGAACAAAACTATAAATGACGCTCTTCCCCTGTTACAAATTGTAGAAGACACGCAGATACAACATGATCATCAAATTGTTCATTGCCCTTTGTGGTAAGCATTATTTTTGTAGTATATTTGTTTTCTTGTTTTATATATACATAGATATTAAGTGGTGGTAAAGAAATTCAATCAAGAAATTCAGTTTTTAAAAAGTTCTTTACTATTTTTAAAATTTTTTATTAAGTATGTGTAGGCTATAATTTAGAGATTTTGTTTCAGTTTAGTTTAGAAACTAATTTGATCTATTTTGTTATATCTTAAGTTAAAAAAATATTTACTTAATCGTATGCCACATTCGTCTTAAATGTAACATAGTCATTACTGCCATCGTGGTACATACCCAGCCACATTACACAATGTAATACAAGCAGATCTTCTAAATGTAATGCCCAATTGTAGATGTCTTGGATCTTGTAATAAATGTTAAATTCTTTTGGTATATCACGGAGTATTATACAGTGGGCTGAGTTTGTTTAAACAATTCTTAAACTGTTTATCTTAAATTCGCTATTATTTTCGTGATGTTGGTCGGCTTTAAAAACTGTTTATATATATATATATATATATATATATATATATATATATATTCAAAAGTCTACACTTGTTTAGCTCATTGTCTCGGCAATGTCGTACCTCGTAGGTGTACATGTGTGAAGGAGCTACGTACCTACATAAATGTCAGTTTTCTTTTACGTCAGGTCTCGAAATTACATTTTTGACAATAGCTTCTCTATTTTTACGTACGTCTGGACCCAATCTTATATCGTAACTACTCCTATATTGTCGTATTTTTAGCAAGTAAAATTTAATAAAAAATTGGACTATCCTGGTGATATATGACAATATTTCTAAAAATTTACTCCGCCGATTTTCATAGAACGTATCGTAATTGTAAAGATTACTTTAAATTATGGAGGTGAATCATGTTTCATATAATTACAATTTGTTTCTAATTGGAAAAAACTAAAATTATCTTGGACATTTTCTTTGAAACTAAATTCCTATAAAATACGATATGATTTATCCATATGAGCGAAGAAAGTGCAACCTATATTTAAACATAAAATTACCTTTAAAGTTAACTAAAGTTAAGTTGTCGAGGGAAAGGTTGGCCACAGTGTAAAATTAGTAAAATAATCTATTTAAAGAAGATTAATTGAGATGCCGCACACATCACAATATAGGAAGGTGGCACAGTTTTGATCTGGACACAAGTGTTTTTATTTACCCATTAAAAAACGTACACGCACAAATCTATTATTGACTTATCTTCAATTTAAAAACTTTCGCCGTACATGTGGAAAAACTTTAACAAATACATGGATAGAAAAATGTTTTACAATAAAATTTCTGGTGCTTACTAGAACTGAAATAAGTCAATTTTCCCCAAATTATATTTAATAAATATGCATTACTTAAGCGCTCCAAGTCAGAAATATATATATTTTTTTAAATGAATCAAATTAATATCAAAGTTTTAATGTATCTATTTTTATTGAAAACCTCCAAGACTTGAAAACTTCAAATATAAATTATAGTTGTAGAAAAACATTTTATTTTATATAGTTTTATCTGATAAAATTGTTTTTATGTATTTATTGACTTTGTTGTAGTGAGCATTTTAGTCATCACTGCAGCCGAGGGTAATTACCTCAGCCCTTTATTGGTTCCAAGAAACCAGGTAATTTTTATTTAAAAAACTGCAAATTTAATAAATAATAAATACATTTTTCTCTTTATCTTTTTAATTTATGCGACCCACATCACAGAGATAATACAGTAGAACACTTACGTGGGAGTCTCTGTTTAATGTTAGGAAAATTGCTTGCAAACACTTAAGTATTTTTAATTTTACATATCTAAATCGACAGATTTATACTTGAAAATAATTATATAAAACTGAAAAATTTACCACGAATTGTTGTATTCAACCCCCAGTAACAGCTACTTGGTAATGCCGAGGGACCGTAGTAGTTATCTTCACATTTTGTCGTGTAGTGTTGGGTTAGATATCACTCTTTTATCTTTCCTTTAAAATAAGTGTCACTTGTTCTCTTCTGACACTCACAGTATTTTAGTAATCGAGAGACTTTATTTTATATCATTTTTTATTAACGATTATATCCGTAAAGTGTTAATCAACAACAACCAAATTGATGGGCGCCATTATAGTACCTACCCCGTTACAATCAAACAATGTAATTCAAGTAGATCCTTGTAATGTCCAAAAGTTGGTTATTTAGTCCTTGTAGGCAATATTAAAATATATTGGTAGATCAAGGAGTCTTACGCAATGTGTTTAAAACAGTTATTAAACATGTTTTCTGAACTTCAATGTTTTCTGATAATTTTGTATACTTTCTCTATGTCAGCAAAGTTCTAAAGGGTTTCTATAAATGTATATATTAAAAAGTTGCCAATCTCTACCCTCATGTGAATATCACAACCCTGGTGGACGTCAAAGCTACAAGTATCTACAGGAGGTACTTTCGTATCGGTGACGTAATATTCGTTCACAAAAGAATATCACATTTTCATGGGAGGTCAGAAATCTAAATTACATTTTACAACTTTAGAAAAATGGAGTTATTACTATTACTTCAAGAATTGAAAACTGTAAATATTTATCTAATTTAAGAAACAAAAAAAACTATTTAAAATTACCGCCATTTTAACATTTACAATTCCATTTTTATAAATTACAATATGAGCACACTAAATCAAATTCTGTTTCTATCTCAATTTTTTCGACAGCTATCGTGCTTACGTACAAACGACAATGACGACGGCAGGCCCGCGTGTCGATATTCACTTTTTCAGCAATGAGACGCCATAAATTATTGGCGATTACCAAACTTACCCTATACTTCGTTTGTTGGATAAGTAAAACTAAATTAAACACTTACGTTTATAAAAATAAAAACATTCCTTTCTTTTGTTATATAAAATGAGACATAAATGGTAAATAAAGTTGAAAAATGACTTCAGTACAACTCTTAAAAGTTAACATTATTATTATGAGCGATAAGTTAGATATTTACAAAGTAGAGAAAGTTCTTAATGGAACTTTGCAGATAACAGAAGAAACAAAATTAGTTTTTTTTTGTTTCAAAACCAAAACACAAAATAAAGACACCTTCCACTCGAATACTTTGATGGCGTCAAATCTGACATAACCTAACCTAACCTATTTCTCAATTACTCTAATAGCACAAGGGTCCAAATAACTGTACTCTTGAATAATAATAACGTCAGAGTCTTAATAACTTAATCTAATCTAGCCATTAATTATTGTAAATGTTAAAGGGTTCAAATAATCTAATATAACCAAACCCTTGAATATTCTAATGACTTGAAAGATTCAATAACCTAACCTAGTCCTTGAATACTCTAATAGTGTTAGGCTAATATCTTAACCTAATCAACCCGTCTAATAGTTTATGAACATCAGAGTGCTAATAACCTATAATTTTAATTTATATTTATTACAATAAAACTATCCAATGCAAACGTGTTGAAGATCAACATTAAATTACGACTGTAATAATTTTTACGAGAGTTTAAATCGAGATTTAAATTAATTATCTTTTTGTTTTTTTCAGGGATTACAAGATGCAAATTGTGAAAGTTGTAGAGATAGGATGGGGGTTTTATATTGGATTTTAGATAAAGTGGAACCATACTTGGTAAGATGAATTATTTATTGTTTTATTGAGTGTAAAATTTACTTGATAAAATTTCATTTGGTTTAAATTGATGTTCTCAGATAATCTACATTTATACATTTAGTCCTTTGAATTCTTCTGGTAGCCTACTTTAAGAATTGTCTGAAATTCTGTTGGTACGTTCCTGATTAATGTTTTTTGGAAATGAAGTTATCCGGAAAGTGTCAACACGAGTTCAGATAATTATACAAGAAGCAATAAAACGTACACAAATAATAAAAACTTGTATTTGTTGGGGAACAGGTTCTTGACCATACCTGATTGTTGTGATGTTCCAAAAAGAGACATATTCAATGTTTATGAACAGACATATACAAAGTCTGATGAGATCCTCTTCTTGGTAAAACAAATGTTAAAATTTGTTTAAAAAAACACCATTACAGGGGCCTTTCAAAAAACTTATGTTAGTAGATAAAAGCAAGCTGCGTTGATAAAATATGCGCAGGTTAAATAGATGAAGCTAATATTAATGCCGAGACATTGTGGAATTGTGAGCAATGATAAGAGAGATGCAATTCTCAGAGAAGAATCATTCACTTCTTTTTCAGGTATTGAACTTGTCATTTAAATCCATTAGGGCAGCGGGTGGACTAAATATTAGAAAATGTTTCAGGAAGAAGAGTTATCTTAGAGAGAGATTTTCTTGATCTGGATTACTGGTTAAAAATAATGGACTTAATGTGATGGTAGTTTTTAACAGGATTTAAATTGACTTCGATAACTTTTGGAGAAGAGAGTATATAGAGAAGAGGGGTTTACTTAACTTCGATGATGGACGTAGACTGGAGAACAAGTGTGCTTTGCTTTGCTTCTCGTGTACACCAGAGGAAGATATAAATTGCTGGATGTAAATTCATGTAATGTGGCGAAGTTCACCTGTCTTGGGGTAGGTGTTGCTGTTCACCGATAAGTTTTTTATTGCAAGAAGGGCCAGATTCCTACGAAATATTCAGTTACCCGTCAATAATCCTTCCCCTTTCCGTAGATCTAAACTTTGATTTAAACTTAAGGGCATCCTCTGTAATAAGTGTTAATGATTAATTACCACCCTTTTGGACTGTATACTAACAGTTCTATCCCAAGACTTTTGATGTTACTTTGAGACCCAATTTATTTTATTTGTAAAAATTGAGTTACCAATCCCATATCTCTACAATTCCAAATAGGACAGTTATTGTCAGAAATGTAATTTCGCATCCTGACCTATTAGGGTGTATAATTTTGAGATCCTTCAGCATAGATTCACTAACTGTAACAAAGAGAGTAGAGGCTCCTTTACATAGTTATAAGCTTGATAAAGTCCCCTAGAATCCCGCTTGTCATTGACAAGAGTGAAGCGAAGCTAATAAAGATTTTTAGTATAAACAAATCTACGATTTCGTAATAAAACAAGTAATACACACAATTACGAGGTACAGTAAGCCAGTATAACAGCGGTTTTTAACAAACTTATCCTGTTAGGTAAGACTACCAATAATTTTAACTTACCCTACAAATCTCAAGAGACAAAAATTTATACAATTTAAGAAAATCCGCTTATATTACTTTGTATAATGTAGCATGATAGGTCTACTTGATTAATTGTATTATGGTATGTGAGAGCTTATTTTTATTTCTGCAGGAGAATGTAACTGCATCAGTCATATTTTAATGTTAATTATATGTTGATTTTTATTTTAAGGGAATTGTCGTTAAGATCATAGACAAGGTATGTCCTAATATCTTACCATGGGTCGTCTGTAGCTTATCGACTACATTTTTGAATAATTCCGTAAATGAACTTAAAGACCACTCCAGCGCCGACACGTTTTGTCAAGAGCACAATTGTGAAGTTTATGTTCCTTTTAAATTGTGGTGATAATGGTTTAAAAAAAAAAGAAAAGAAAACAAAGTCTTTTTGAAATAAACTTGTAACTTGTTTCCGTTTTGTTTATTACACCCACAAATTCCATTTTATTGTTAGAAGATGAAGTAATGGATTTACTAAGTTTATTCAAGTAATGATGTAGCAATTTGAAGGAACTGAAGATAAGAGGTGGTAAGAAAAATATCGGACAGATAGATCCAGGAAAAGGATGCGTTGATTCTTATCCATGTGTCATCAATTTCCTGACTTGCGGTTATCCCTGGGCAAACCTCGCCACATTTCACGGAAATGTTTCCCAAGGATTTGGTATGAATGTCCGGCTTTGGCCAAAAGGCGATTGCCGGACAAATTCCCAAACAAATAACCCATTTCCTATCTTATAATCTCACCGAACCGATACTGAATCCCATCCAGCTTTTATGAGTTTAATAAATGTAATATTATTTACAATAATTAATTGGTAAAAACTTAATATAATTAAGCTGTTAATCAACGGTTTTTTGGGTTGTCCGAATCTGAAAACACGTTTAATTAACAACCAACAGTATAGTTATATGGTCTCGTTTGTTGCACAACACCCCGTTTCCCACGACACTCCCAATTTATTATTTTAGCCTCCCATTATTTTAAATTAGGTGTGCATTTCAATTTCAAAAACCAAAATTCTGTCAACCCACTCCGTGAGACCGGCACTGCTATGGTGATACAAATCTACTAGCTCATCTTTGTCGCTGGCTCGTAGATGGTTCACACACACACACACACACACAAATCAAATCCTTGTCACAACCAAAGATTTGACAAACCCTCAGCCTACCTGATGTAAATGCCACATGGAAGCAACGTCTGTTTCCAAATATAGCTATCTGAGTAAACGGGAATATATAAGAAGGGTAGTTTACCCTATACAAATATTAACAAGACATAGATGTTTTAACAGCATCCTGATAGGCTTTAATTTTTTTAAAAGAAGTGGCGTGCGACTACAGTAAGGAACACTGTCATCATGCTAGGATACGTTATTCTAAGTATGGATAAACGACGGGGGAAAATATGTAAGGATATTGAAGAAAGAATATCTGGTAGGATATATGCTCGTTTCAGAGCAATGACGGAAGACCACTGATGACTTCGTTATTAAGGCGATTAATAATAAACAAGAAGACTAACTACAGAGAAGATGTTACACCTGGTATAAAGTCCATGGAAGAGGGAAGAATATTAAAAGAAGATAAAAGCTTGATAGGGGGGTATAAAGCATTGTCGTACGTGATGGTTCTTAAATTTCCATCTTAAGATGAAACTTATATATATTTATATATTTTTAAATTAACGTTTTATTTCAACTTGTACACATTCACGTCACTGATACATTTACCAGAGTTTACTTTGAAACATCAAATCATATACTTCTGACAGATATTTTAGGATTAGAAAAGTGTTCTAAACTAGATGTAATATCATCCGGAGTGCCCCAAGGTATGACCTTGGACCGTTACTGTACTTACTCGTAAAATAACACATCATAAGGTGAAAATATTTCGATGGAAAACTAAATAGATGACACTGATATCGGAAAATGAAGATACTGATACAACAAAATTGAAACTGAAATGAACATGAGCACATAATTTGTGATTGGATTAATTTTTTTATTGCTAATGTACTATTTGAAGAAATTAAGATTATTTTAAAAGATATTTTACGCATTTTCTAAATCACTTTTACTGACAACATGTGTTTATTTAGATAGAAAGTTGTATAATTTGAATGCTAATTGGAACTCACCACGTTTTTGAAATCCGTTGAGTTTTTTTTGAATTATTTTGAATTATTATTTTTAGTAATGTTACTGTAGTAGAGATTGCAAAGATTAATTTTCAAGATATTCTACTAATTTTCTTAACATTTTCACCAAAAACACGTGTTAAGTCGGATACAAAGTTGGTGTGTGAGTAACATTATTTAAAACTGAAAGTAATATTCAACTCCACTGAGTAGTTCCTAGTTTTGGATGTGATTGAGAGGAAATGTAGGTTTTGATATTTTACAATCAGCATACATTTTATATAAAAACAAAGTTATATGAAAGAAGTACAAAGTTTGTAATTACAAATTTATATAAAATTTAAAATATTTATTCGAATAGCTTCTAAGGTTAGAATGTTTGTTTTAGTTTGAGCAACGTTATAGCATGTGTTGATCTCAAGTTTACATTAAAATATCCTGTAGGGTATCAATCTACCATTTCAGGTCCAACATCGTTTGCGTATTTTGCTATGCTGAGCTTGAAAAACAAGTTAATGTTCGTCATCATTGTACTTACTCAGCCCAAATAGTCAGTATAGTTTAAAGTAATCCTCTAAATGTAATGCTCAAAAATTGATTCCCTGGTTCTCGTAGGAAATGATAAACATTAATATTAGATCAAGAAGACTTAATTCATAATATATTGTAAGTTGTGTTGAACCAGTTGTTTTGTAATTTCATTATTGTAATTACTTTCATGATGTCGCCTTAACGGGCCTTGAGTATGTGTACTGTTATGTCATCAATGATATTGGTTGAAACAGATATTTATTAAACACGGAGGACCAATTAATTTTGAAGTAAACTAATAAAACTTGATTTAATTTGTGAAATTAAGAACAATGAAATTTAACATGTATAAATGTGACATATATATTGTTTATATAAGTTATGTGCCACACCTTTGGTGCAGAGTCTGAATGTTCTAGCTGCCTGATACGTCCTTGTAGTATGAAAGTTTCTTACACGACACATATATATTTCACGACAATGTCACATTAAGAAAATAGTACATAATTGAGTACAAGATAGAATAATCTAAAAAACACTTGTATGTTTGACCACTCACAAATAATATATGTCTTTTGCGTTGAGCTTGCGTTTTTTCGTAAGACAAAGAGCGACATGAAGCGGGAAGCGAACGAAAGTTAGTATTGTGCGTTGTTACACAGCGAGCGACTAACATAAGTCGTGAAGCGTGATTAACCATAAAATGAATTAATAGAGCGTTTTCTATTAAGGAGAAAACTAACGAAAGCCACGAGAGTGGGTATGCAGAGTCGCTGTAAGTTGCCAAGCCAAGACCAGACTGCTCGCCTCTTGGGAAAAAGAAAGAGTTCCTTTGCCAGGGGTGGAAGTTAGCGGTATTTTGATGCTTGCCTTTTAAGTGTGGCGTCTCTAGCGGTTTATTGGTGGAATAATAAGGGGGCGGATAGCAACCCGATATGCGATACCATGTTCAACGGAAACCTTTGACCATACAATGGAGAAGTCCCGTTTTTAAACAGTCGACGAAAGTTTTACTTCAGAAAGCGCTTGATTTGAATTGACACATCGGTCGGAAATTGAATTTGTTGACATTACCAAACATAGCGCGCTCTTGAAACGGTGTTGAGTATGTGTACTCTACTCTCAACCTTCGTGTCAGTGCCTCGATCCTGTCGGGGCTTAAAGCTGTACATACGTTAAGAAGTCTCCACTAGTTACGCTTTTGGTTACTTGGCCTCCCGGATTTTGTAATTACGTAATAACATGTGTTTGTGATAGATGGGAGTTCAAAATAAAAAATTTACAAAAACTTGGATAATAGTGATCGTAGACGGGTGTGGTTTGTATCACTAGATGCAGAATTGAAATCTGCTAATTTTAAAATTGAGTAACAAACAAAATATGTACTGATGGGACCATTTGTCTGTGCGCGCGTCTCTGACGCTACTAGCCGTTCTGTAAAAGTATAGCTCGCTCACCCAACTATGTTTGTCTACCTTTCGCGAGACATAATTACAGTTTACAAGATTTGTAATGCATATAGAAACATGATGTTTACAAACAACTCGAAGCTACATTGAAGACAGGTGAATATTCTACGTCCGGCGCGCCGCGCGGGACCACATGTTTTTGGAAATGAGCGATAACCACTCCCCTCTTCCCCGCCGCGCCATAGCAAGCCGCGCGCACAGACAAATGGACCCATCAGTATGTAGAAACAATTTTTGGTGCTATGTAGAAACAAAATATATCGACAACGACGGACGGAAGGACGGATTGTCGCAATTCAATTTACGATTTCCTGAGACCAGTTACACAACGGTAGACGATATATATTCCGATTAGCGAACTTACACATACTTAGTATACTGGGTAATTGAAAAACAATTATTTAAATCTTATAGTCAACACTGCCTGAATTGGGAGCAAATAAGTGATATACACTTAAACTCTACCATCCACGATTAAGGAGCCGCTGTAATAATATAAAATATACAGATTTTCTTCGAAACGAAAAAACCTTTTGGTAATGATCTTCTTAAAAGATGGAAGAGGAGAACTTAAAGTAGAGACGTATAGTTTTTAATCACTCTAATAGCGTCAGGAATCAGAAATGAACACACGTTGGTCAAAAGAGCCTCAGTGATAGCAAAGTTGAAAAAGAAGGATTTAATCAAGGACTCCATTAAAGAAGGTGTATATCCAGCTATGTTCCCTTAGGAGAATGTTTTTTACTGAAAATATTCATATTTTGTTTTTTTCTATTTGAAATTACATCGAGATTATGAAATTTAGAAATACTTTTGGGGGGGGAGATTCGAGGTTGATCCATCATTGTGAGGAAAAGTGGGGAGAAGAAATTAATAGCTAATACTGTTTATTATAACTAGAATTACAGCGACGGGACTACAACGTGCTAACTCGTAAAGACCTAAAAAGCGTTTGTGTACCTCCAGGTTTTGCAGTTTTGGGTTATTGTTATTTTTACTTATTAAAAACATGTTTAGAGACAATTTTTTAAATTCAAAAAAAAGTATAGTTTGTTCTAACGTAATTTTTCATTATAATTTATTCTAATCAAAACTTTATCGCTTTTTTAAAAGAATTGTATAAATGATTTCCACACAAACTCATTGTATTTTAGCAGACATGAAGCACAAATAATTAAAGGTAGACGTTATTCTATTGTAAACAGAGTGAAACATCGAATTCATCTTTTCATGAATTAGTCACACCATTATTATAAATTAATTAAGAGCTATTATAAAGGTCCCTCTTCCTGTATTACGAATTGTAGAGGACAACAAGGTACAACCATGTTCATCAAATTCTTCATAGCTCTTTGCGGTAAGTTTTATTTTTAAGATTAACTCAAATAATTGTATTTGTTTTCCTGTTTTTTAAATAGAAAGAAATTATAGTTGTTCAAAATAAATTCAATCTATATGTCTATTAATTTAAAAAACTATTCTTTAATCAATTTTTTTTAAATTTTATTGTGTATGTGTAGAATTTACAGACTTCGTTTCGGTTTAGTTCTGAAATCTGAAATTATTTGATCAACTTTGTAAACATTTATTTAAATAAAGAAAAAAAGAATATTTGTTCAATATCAACTGAAACTATTTTTTTAAATATTTTCTCAAACGTAGGCGACTTTCTTCTTAAATGTAACAAACGTGTTATTAACAAATTGATTGGGGCCATCGTGGTACTTACCCAGCCGCATCATACAATGTAATACAAGCAGATCTTCTAAATGTAATGCCCAATTAATTGTAGATGTCTTGAGTCTTGTAATGTTAAATACTTTTCGTATATCAAGGGGTATTATACAGTGGGCTGAGTTTGTTTAAACAATCGTTAAACTGTTTATCTTAAATTCGCTATTATTTTCGTGATGTTGGTCGGCTTTAAAGACCATTTTAGATGTGGAAATATATATAGTAAATAGTCTACACCCGTGTAGTTTAATGTCTCGGCTCTATCGTACCTCGTAGGTGTACATGTATGAAGGAGCTACGTACCAACATAAATGCCAGATTTTCTTGTACGTCAGGTTTCGAAATAACATTTTTGACAATAGCTTCTCTATTTGTTGCGTACGTCTGGACCCTATCTTATATCGTAACTAATCGTATACTTTCGTATTCTGGACAAGTAATATTTACCAAAATGGACTACTGTACTATGGTAAACCAAATTGGAGATATTAATTTTATTAACTGCCTATATAGCGTCCTTATAAATGACAGTATTTCTAAAAATTTACTCCGCCGATTTCAGTAAAACGTATCGTTAAATATAAAGATTACTTTAAACCATTGATTTGAATCATGTTTCATATAATTACAGTTTGCTTCTAATTGACAAAAAAATAAAATAAACTTGGACATTGTCATTGTAACTAAATTCCTATAAATTAAGATATGATTTTTCCATATGAGCGAAGCAACTGTACCTATATTTAAACATAAAATTAGCTTTAAAGTTGACTAAAGTTAAGTTGTCGAGGAAAAGGTTGGCCACAGTGTAAAACTAGTAAAATAATCTATTTAAAGAAGATTAATTGAGATGCCGCACACATCACAATTTAGGAAGGTGGCACAGTTTTGCTCTGCAAAGTTTACAAAAGTGTTTTTATTTACCCATTAAAAAACGTACACTCAAAAATACATTTTTCACTTATCGTAAATTTTATAACTTTCCCCGTAGATGTGGAACAACTTTAACAAATACATGCATAGGTACATGTTTTTAAATAAAATGTCTTGTGATTCTTAGAACTGAAATAAGTCTATTTTTCCCAACTTATATTTTATGAATATGCGTTACTTAAGAGCTCCAATTCAGAAATAATTATATTTTAATAATGATTCTAAATAGTATCAGAGTTTTAAAGTGTCTATTTTTAATGTAAACCTTCAAGATTTGAAAATTTCAAATATAAATTATAGTTGGTTGTAGAAAAACTTTTCATAATATTTATTTTTATCAAAAAAAAAAAATGTTTTTATGTATTTAATGACTTTGTTTCAGTGAGCATTTTAGCCATCACTGCAGCCGAGGATAATGACTTCGGCAATGTATTGGTTTCAAGAAGCCAGGTAATTATTATTTTTAAAAAAACTGCAAATTTAATAATTAATAAATAAATTTTTCTCTTTATCTTTTTAATTTATGCGACGAACTTCACAGAGATAATACAGTAGAACACTTACGTGGGAGTCTCTGTTTAATGTTAGGAAAATATCTTGCCAATATCTTCAAAATTGTATAAAACTGAAAACCTTACCACGAATTGTTGTATTCAACCCTCAGTAACAGCTACTTGCTAATGCCGAGGGACCGTAGCAGTTATCTTCACCTTTTGTCGTATAGTGTTGGGTTAGATATCACTCTTTTATATTTCCGTGTCACTTGTTCTCTTCTGACACCGACAGTATTTTAGTAATCGAGAGACTTTATTTTATATCATTTTTTATTAACGATTATATCCGTAAAGTGTTAATCAACAACAACCAAATTGATGGGCACCATTATAGTACCTACCCAGTTACGATCAAACAATGTAATTCAAGTAGATCCTTGTAATGTCCAAAAGTTGGTTATTTAGGCCTTGTAGGCAATATTCAAATATACTGGTAGATCATGAAATATTTAGCAGAGTGTTTAAAACAGTGATTAAATATGTTTTCTGATAATTGTGTATACTTTCTCGACGTCAGCAAAGTTCTAAAGGTTTCTATAGATGTATATATTAAAAAATTACCAATCTCTACCTTCATGTGAATATCACAACCCTGGTGAACGTCGAAACTACAAGTATCTACAGGAGGTACTTTCGTATCGGTGACGTAATATTCGTTCACAAAAGAATGTCACATTTTCATGGGAGGTCAGAAATCTAAATTACATTTTTCACAATAATAGATAAATGGTGTTATTACCATTACTTCAAGAATTGAATACTGTAAATATTTATGAAATTTAAGAAACAAAAAAATACTATTTAAAATGACCGCCATTTTAACATTTACATTACATTTTTATGAATTACAATATGAGCACACTAAATCAAATTCTGTTTCTATCTCAATTTTTTCGACCGCTATCGTGCTTACGTACAAACGACAATGACGACGGCAGGCCGGCGTGTCGATATTCACTTTTTCAGCAATGAGACGCCATAAATTTTAGGCGATTACCAAACTTACCCTATACTTCGTTTGTTGGATAGTAAAACTAAATTAAACACCTACGTTTATAAAAATAAAAACATTCCTTTCTTTTGTTATTTAAATGAGACATAAATGGTAAATAAAGTTGAAAAATGACTTCAGTACAACTCTTAAAAGTTAACATTATTATTATGAGCGATAAGTTAGATATTTACAAAGTAGAGAAAGTTCTTAATGGAACTTTGCAGATAATAGAAGAAACAAAATTAGTGTTTTTTTTTTTTTTTGTTTCAAAACCAAAACATAAAATAAAGACACCTTCCACTCGAATACTTTGATGCGTCAAATCTGGCATAACCTAACCTTACCTATCTATCAATTACTCTAATAGCACAATGGTCCATATAACTTAACTCTTGAATAATAATAACGTCAGAGTCTTAATAACTTAATCTAATCTAACCATTAATTATTCTAAATGTTAAAGGGTTCAAATAATCTAATATAACCAAACCCTTAAATATTCGAATAACTTGAAAGATTCAATAACATAACCTAACCTAACCTAGCTCTCGAATACTATAATAGTATCAGGCTAATATCCTAACCTAATCAACCCGTCTAATAGTTTATTCGTACCAGGGTGCTATTAATCAATTATTTTAATTTATGAATGTATAATTATTACAATAAAACTACTCAATGCAAACGTGTTGCAGATCAACATCTAATTACGACTGAAACAATTTTAATGAGAGTTAAAGTCGAGATTTAAATTAATTATCTTTTTGTTTTTTTTTTCAGGGGTTACAAGAAACTAAATGTAAACGTTGTAGCGCTCTATTTGGGCTTTTTTATTACATTTTAGATACAGTCAAGCCATACTTGGTAAGTTGAATTATTTATTGTTTTAGTTAGTGTAAAATTTAATTGATAAAACTTCTCTTCTTTTAAATTTATGTTCTCAGATAATCTACATTTATACATTTAGTCCTTTGAATTCTTCTGGTAGTATACTCCAAGAATTGTCTGAAATTCTGTTGGTACGTTCCTGATTAATGTTTTTGGAAATGAAGTTATCCGGAAAGTGTCAACACGAGTTCAGATAATTATACAAGTGGCAATAAAACGTACACAAATTTTAAAAAACTTGTATTTGTTGGGGAACAGGTTCTTGACCATACCTGATTGTTGTGATGTTCCAAAAAGTGACATATACAATGTTTATTAACAGACATATACAAGTCTGATGAGATCCTCTTCTTGGTAAAACAAATGTTAAAATTTGTTTAAAAAAACACCATTACAGGGGCCTTTCAAAAACTTATGTTAGTAGATATGCTGCGTTGATAAATTATGCGCAGGTTAAAGAGATGAAGCTAATATTTATGCCGTGACATTCTGGAATTGTGGGCAATGATAAGACGGATGCAATTCTCAGGGAATAATCATTCACTGCTTTTTCAGGTATTGAAGTTATAATTTAAATCTATTAGGGCAGCGGGTGGACTAAATATTAGAAAATGTTTCAGAGAGAAGAATTATGGTAGAGAGAGAGAGAGAGAGAGAGAGAGAGAGAGAGAGAGAGAGAGAGAGAGAGAGAGAGAGAGAGAGAGAGAGAGAGAGAGAGAGAGAGAGAGAGAGAGAGAGAGAGAGAGAGGAGAGAGAGAGAGAGAGAGAGAGAGAGAGAGAGAGAGAGAGAGAGAGAGAGAGAGAGAGAGAGAGAGAGAGAGAGAGAGAGAGAGAGAGAGAGAGAGAGAGAGAGAGAGAGAGAGAGAGAGAGAGAGAGAGAGAGAGAGAGAGAGAGAGAGAGAGAGAGAGAGAGAGAGAGAGAGAGAGAGAGAGAGAGAGAGAGAGAGAGAGAGAGAGAGAGAGAGAGAGAGAGAGAGAGAGAGAGAGGAGAGTTGTATTTTAGACAATAAAAGATTTTCTTGATCTGAATTACTGGTTAAAAAGAAAGGACTTGATGTGATGGTAGTTAATTAACAGCTTTAAATTGATTTCGTTAGCTTTTGGAGAAGAGAGTATATAGAGAAGAGGGGTTTACTTAATTACGATGATGACTGTAGGACCAGTCAGCTTTGCCAGAGGAAGATGTGAATTGCTGGATGTAAATTCATGTAATGTGGCGACGTTCACCTGTCTTGGGATAGGTTTTCCTGTTCACCGATAGGTTTTTTATTGCAAGAAGGGCCAGATTCCTACGAAATATTCAGTTACCCGTCAATAATCCTTCCCCTTTCCGTAGATCTAAACTTTGATTTCAACTTAAGGGCATCCTCTGTAATAAGTGTTAATGATTAATTACCACCCTTTTGGACTGTATACTAACAGTTCTATCCCAAGACTTTTGATGTTACTTTGAGACCCAATTTATTTTAATTGTGAAAATTGAGTTACCAATCCCATGTCTCTACAATGCCAAATAGGAAAGTTATTGTCAGAAATGTAATTTCGCATCCTGACCTATTAGGGTGTATAATTTTGAGATCCGTCAGCATAGATTCACTAACTGTAACAAAGAGAGTAGATGCTCCTTTACGTAGTTATAAGCTTGATAAAGTCCCCTAGAATCCCGCTAGGTCCCCTAGAATCCCGCTAGGTCCCCTAGAATCCCCCAACTTATCCTGCTAGGTAAGACCCAGATCTACCAATACAATTTAACTTACCCTACAAATCTCAAGAGACAAAAATTTTATACAATAATTTAAGAAAATCTACTTATAGTACTTTGTATAATGTAGCATGATAGTTCTACTTGATTAATTGTGTTACGGTGTGTGAAAACTTATTTTTATTTCTGCAGGAGAATGTAACTGCACCAGTCATATTTTATTGTTAATTATGTGTTGATTTTTATTTTAAGGAAATTGCCGTTAAGATCATAGAAGAGGTATGTCCTGCTGTCTTACCTGAGATCGTCTGTGGCATATCGAATCCTTTTTTGAATAACTTACTATATGATTTTAAAAGCCAATCCAACGCCGACAGTTTTTGTCACGAACACAATTGTGGTGATAATGGTTTATTTTAAAAAAAAGAAAGTCTTTTTGAAATAAACTTGTAACATGTTTTCATTTTGATTATTACAACCATAAATTCCATTTTATTTTTATGAATATGAAGTAATGTATTTATTAAATTTATTCAAGTAATGAAGGAGCAATTTGAAGGAACTGAAGATAAGAGAGTAGGCGGTAAGAACGATATAGGACAGATACATCCCGGAGAAGGATGCAGCGATGCTTACCCATGTGTCACCAATTTCCTGACTTGCTGTTATCCATGGGCAAACTTGTTTCAAAAGGATTTGGTATGAATATCCGGCTTTGGCCTAAAGGCCATTGCCGGACAAATTCCCAAACTTATAATCAATTTCCTATCTCATAATCTCACTCGAACCGATACTGAATCCCAGCCAGCGTTAATGTGTTTATTTAATGAAATATTAATTACAGTAATTAATTGGTAAAAACTTAATATAATTATGCTGTTAATCAACGGTTTTTTGGGTTGTCCGAATCTGAAAACACGTTTAATTAACAACCAACAGTAAATTTATATGGTCTCGTTTGTTGCACAACACCCCGTTTCCCACGACACTCCCAATTAATTATTTTAGCGTCCATTATTTTAAATTAGTTGTGCATTTCAATTTCAAAAACGAAAAATCTGTCAACCCACTTCGTGAGACCGGCACTGCTATGGGGATTGAAATGGGCTAGCTCATATTTGTTGCTGGCTCGTAGATGGTTCGCTACACACAGATCAAATCCTTGTCACAACTAAAGATTTGACAAACCCTCAGCCTACCTGATGTAAATGCCACATGGCTGCAACATCTGATTCCAAATATAGCTATCTGAGTAAACGGGAATATATAAGAAGGGTAGTTTACCCTATACAAATATTAACAAGACATGGATGTTTTAACAGCATCCTGATAGGCTTTAAATTTTTTTAAAGAAGTGGCGTGCGACTACAGTGAGGAACACTGTCATCATGCTAGGAATACGTTATTCTAAGTATGGATAAACGACGGGGGAAAATATGTAAGGATATTGAAGAAAGAATATCTGGTAGGATATATGCTCGTTTCAGAGCAATGACGGAAGACCACTGATGACTTCGTTATTAAGGCGATTAATAATAAACAAGAAGACTAACTACTACAAAGAACATGTTACACCTAGAATAAAGTCTATGGAAGAGAGAAGGAAATTAAAAGAAGATAACAGCTTGATCGGGTTTAATGGAGCATTGTCGTCGTACGTGATAATTATAGAAGCAGTTCTGCGTGTGACCTTGGTTAAAATGAAGTTAAAGTCTAATAGATAATCCGGATGAACAGGGACTCGCACTCCCCGGTGGATCCGAGTCCCATTATTATGGTGTCCCATTCTTTAAAGTTCCATTAGGATGATATATATATATATATATATATATATATATATATAATTACGTTTTATTTGAACTTTTACACATAAACGTCACAGATACATTACCAGTCATTACTTTGAAACACTCAAATCATATATTTCTGTCTGATATTTTATGTTTAGGCAAGTGTTCTATACTAAAAGATATGTAATCCGGAGTGGCCCAAGGTATGACCTTGGACCGTTACTTTACTTACTCGTAAAATAACACATCATAAGGTGAAAATATTACGATGGAAAACTGAACAAATAACACTCATATCGGAAAAAGAAGATGGCGATGAAAAAACTATGAAACTGGAATTAACATAAGACAAATTTTGTGATTGGACTTCATTTTTACTCGTTAAATGAATGAAGGATAAGCAACATCCATCAACTTTACCAAAATAGTTCAGTATTACAAGCTAAAAAAAAAAAGAGACTAGTTAATATATAGATTATATCTTATATTTTTTAAATCACTTTTCTAAAAATAAGAAATAAATAAAGATAAAAAAAGAAACGAAAAAGACACTTATACAAAGTACTAATTCAAATTTAAATTACAAAATAAAGTGTGAGCGCTTTTAAAATTCACAATTGTAATTTAGAATTCTCAGCGCCCACACTTTACTTTGTAATATAAATTTGAATTATTACTTTGTTCTAAGTGTGTTTTTTTTCCCTTTTTTTTTTCTTATCTTTATTCATTATTAGAAAAGTTTATTAAAAAACAATTTTTAATTATTTTTTTCTATTTTTAAGTTATAATTTTTTTTTTTAATTAAAGGGGGTTTTGAAAAACTTACTCATTTTACTTTTTTTTCTACTTTTAAGTTATAAACAATTTTTTTAATCTTTCAATTCATCGGGCGAATAGAGTGGTTTTTTCCGGCAAATATAGCAACACTTCGTACAAATTTAACAGATTCTATCACACAATTTGTTGGTCGTTTTTTCGAACGCTGCCAGACTAGCATTTCATTCTTACTGCTGTTGTCGATCACGTTCTAAGCAAACTTGAAGTTCTTCAAGAGTTTCCACAGCACTGCATTGCGATTTGTGTTGACGATCAGATTGTAAACGAACTTCGCGTTCTTCTTGGTTTTCATTTAAAAGATGATAACCTACTGCGACTTTTGTACAACACATCTCATACACTGCGTATGTGTACTTCTCACTACCTGTTGGCTGCTTATGTATACTACACTTGCGTACCTACTGCGCATGCGCTTCTCCACCATAAACATGTGAATATAACAATGAATTATTGTATTGTCATCCGACATCAACATCTAAACAATGTTTCAAAATGTTTTATCAACAAGAAGTGTCTCAAATAGAGCTTCCCAGATTTGATGAAGACAGACAGATGTAAAAGCAAATTAAAGAAAGTGTGTAAAAACCACACATTCTTCATTTCTGTTTCTTTGCTCTTTGATTGGACGATCTGACACCCATGGTGGAGAATATTTTACTGAACCCGGATGATATCAACATTCAAGAGGATATTAGTGAACATCAAAAGGAACCAAAACTTGACTTTCCTGTTGTGAACTACGAAAGAAAAATATAGAAGAAGCGTTTGATATAGGGGGAAAAGTTCTATCGAGGAAGGGAAGACATCAGCTCTGGGACATTTTTTTGTTTAGACTAATTGACTCATGAGAAAACAATTGTTTATTATTGTCTTACTTAGCTGGTCCTTCAATCTCACACAATATTCAAATTACTCATTTGGTCATTCAAGACCGGATTACTACTATTAAGATTTATTCAGTTGTTGTGGGTTGCATCAACACCTTAACCAAGGAGTGGCTGAATCCTTTCCAAGGAGTTAAGTTCAGAATGGGTGCAGCACGGAGTCTGGTAAAATGTGAAGCACTTTTGTCTCTTGGAGCCGAGGAAAAGAAAGTCATGATGCTTGTTCTCAAGCATTAGAGTTTACTAAATACAGACGTCGTTAGGAAATGACGCCGATGGCCAATCCCATGAATTATAACCTTTTTATTGCTGCTGTAATAGTAGAAATCAAGATTATTTGTTAACATAGTTTACGCATTTTATTCATTAACAACATGTTGGTGTTTAATGCTAACTAAAACTGAAAACAATTTTCAACTCGATGGAGTAGTTCCAAATTATTCAAATCGTTTCAAAGTTTGTACTATTTAGAAGTGTGAACGACGTTATCGCACATGATTAGCGGAAGAAGCAAGATTTTTTTAAAACTAATATACACTGTAATTTATCAATCTACCAGCTATGGTCCAACATCATTATTTGTATATTACGCTGTGCTGACTTCAACAAACAAGGAGGTGGTCGTCATCATTGTGCTTACCCAGACCAAATATTCAGTCCAATACTAAGAATGTACTGCCCAAAAGTTGGTTTCCTGAGCATTGTAGAAATGTTTAATTTTAATGGTAAATCAAGGAATCTTAAATAGTATTTATACTGTATGGTAAGTTTTTTAAACCAGTTGTTACACAGGTTTTTTTTGAATTTGGTGATTTTAATTAGTTTCTTGTCGTCGCTAGACCCTAACGTTTATCGTGTATGTGTATATATCAAAAAATCTCCACTTGCTTTCTCCGTGTCAGTACCTCAACCCTGTCGGGCCTCAAAGCTGTACAAATATGAAGAAGTCCTCGTGTTAGTGAATTAACCCTGCTGGATCATGTAAATATAAGAATAACACATTTTCGTGGTAGCTAAAAGTTCAAAATTCCAATTTAGATAAACCTTCATTATTTGTCATCGTAGAGAGGTGGGGGGGGGGAAATATGCAAAATTGTGTGAAATTACACATGAAATCTGAACAAAAACTGTTTAAAATGGCCATCGATTTTTTGAATTTCAATAGTACTCTATATGAGCACACTGAATTACCCTGTACCAAATTTCATGTTCACAATATCATAATTATTTACGTGCTTGCGTATAGATCCAACGACAACGACGACGGATGGACAGCATGTCAAAAATCACTTTCTCTCTTTCCTGAGGATATGAAACATGAAGATCATTTGCAGGTCCAAATTTTTCTGACTACCAAACTTAAGCTTTACTTCTTATACTATGTGAGTAAAATAAATAATAAAAATTGTCAACACTGGCAGAATGACAGACAAATTAAGGACATTCACAGACACTTTAACTTTCACACGTACGAACCCGCGGGTACATCTAATAATAAATTCAAATATATGATTGTAGTTCCAATTTTCGAAACATTTCACATAAAACCAAAACGCTAAACTATATTTTTTTTAACTATTCTAAAGGTTTAAATTTCGAATTGATGTTACCAAAAATAAACAAAGTTGATAAACAAAATATATTTCTTGCCATCTTCCAAAACTGGAAAATCAAGAGTTATTGATAAAACACAAAATGTCTGTTATAAAAATCTAGACCTAATTAAACTATCAACACAGATTGTGTTGAAGTTTTGCCAAAATCGTAATCTCAATCATCAAAATCCGTTGTCTATATATTGCTCTGTTATCTGTACAAGTCAAAATTGGTTGTAAGACAAAAGGTGTCCATCCCGGAAACCAAATAAAAACTAACCAAAAACAAATCGTCACTAAAATTATCAAACTGGCCTGAAGATGCTTCCTGTGACAGTGAAACATGTAGCCACGTATAATTATGTTATAGTAAAACAAAGACTACCATAACATAGAGTAAATATTGTATCATAATATCTCCTGAAAAGTGTAATTGTTCTAGAGCCATATGCAACGCTAAATTGCATAAATTGGTTTACATCTCATCTCCCTAATTCCTCCAGTAATCCTGTAAGAGTTACTTACCACTTTCCCAACCATTGCTCTACTTATGACTTTCTGAAAGATCAATGAATTGTCTTATTAGTTTGTTTAGGATTCCATAGCCTATAAACATATCCAAGAGTTAGCTTCTATTCATACTATCAAACGCTTTTCGAAATCAATAAATAAAATATATTAGTCAATAGCAAATTCATAATATTTTATCACTGTCTGGCGGATGATAAATAGTTGGTCCGTCGAGTCATTTAGACAACTTTAAAATACAATCCAAATTTGTCCACATACTAAATCTGATAGTCACGCCTAATTTTAGAGTCCTCTGTTTGTAGAGTGGCCTTGGGTGCCAATGGTTCCTGATCGGATCTCCGTGGGGGGTAAAATCGTTTCTGTGTTGACCCAGAATTAAATATTTTAAATTAAATTATTATTGTAATTTATTCTATTCAAAATATTAATGTCATTTTAA
The DNA here is from genome assembly GCA_963513935.1 of Aphrophora alni. Taxonomy (NCBI): domain Eukaryota; kingdom Metazoa; phylum Arthropoda; class Insecta; order Hemiptera; family Aphrophoridae; genus Aphrophora; species Aphrophora alni. The sequence goes on from OY740766.1 coordinate 138,586,656, forward strand.
AATAATTATATCAATGATTTCTAAAAAACCTCATTGTATTTTAGCAGACAAAGAATAAACAATTAAAACTATGACATCAGTTGACGTTAGTCCACTGTTACACTGCCTGAAACAATCAATTCGTCATTGCATGAATTGGTCACACCATTGTTATGAATTAGTGAAAGATTACCCTGTCCTATAAATTAAGAAAACTTTAAAGGTTGTCCTTATCTTATTCCAAATTTTAGAAGACAGACAGATACATCATGATTTCAACACTCTCCATTGTTCTTGTTGGTAAGTATTGGCATAATTAACAGTGTTTGTGTTCTTGCTTTTTATTAAATTATTGTGGCAGAAAAGAAAATCGATCTTATAATCTCCTAAATAAAAAATAAAAAAATATTATAACATTTTCTTTGCTAAATTTTGTACCTTTCTTTGTGTATGTTTTGGGTTTCCTTATCTAGTTTCAGTTTTGTTCAGAAACTCTTTGAACGATTTTGTTACATTTTAAGGTATGTAAAGTGGAAACTTTTTTTCTTCTTTAAAATCAATAAAAACTATCTTTTTGAATATTTTCTAAAGCGTGCTTTCTTTTGAAATGTAACAAACTATTATTAACAAGTTGATTGGTGCTTACGTGGTATTTACCTAGCTTCATCATAAAATGCAATACAAGCAGATCCTCTAAATATAATGCAAAAAAGTCGGTTACTTAGGCTTTGGTACTAAATGTAAAATTGTGTTAGTATATCAAGATGTCTTAACTAAAAACGTAGAATAAGTTTGTTGTTACAGAGAGGTCGGATAGGCCTTGTACCATCTTAGTTGTGTATACATTTCTAAAGGTATCTCCACTCCCTACGTTCGTGTCGTGAGTTTTATACGAGCTTAACGCACGAGATGTGAACAAAATAGCCGCTATTTTAAACCTATATGTTCAATTTATTTGAATTTCATTAGAGTTTTATATCAGCTTGAAAAGGCCACTAAACCAAGTCATAACTTCGTTTTAATGCCCGCTATCGTGCTTACGTACAGGCAACAAAGACGATTACGATGGACGGAAAATAAATGAAAAATAGTTCAAAATTTTGACGATTACCAAATCTATACTTATTATATTCTGTAAGTAAAACTAACCAAAATTGACTCATTTGGATATATACGTTAATTTGTATTGCGTCCTTATAAATGACAATAATTATAAAAGTCTACTCTACCGATTTCCATAAAACCTTCCTTAAAATACAAAGCTTACCTAAATCCATTGAGGAAAATCGTGAAAGATAATTACAGTTTGCCTCTGATTGTTAAAACACTAAAATTAAATCTGACAGGTAAAATAAAAAACTTATTTCAATAAATTACGAGATGAATTTTTCATATGATTGAAGCAACTGTAAGGTGGCGTAGAGCAGAGTTGTCGAACAAATGGTTTCCTACAGTCGTAAGAGTAATTTTACTTATCAAAATTAAAAACAGATGCACCACAAAGTATAATTTAGGAACGCGGCACAGTTCTGATCTGCGAAGTTTACACACCTATCACAGTATAAAAAATATAGAATCGTTAAAAGTTTTTTTTAAATTTTTTATTCGTAACCTCAGAAAACCGAATTTCGGTCACACCGTCGCCGTTGTCACCTGTGGGTAAACACGAGAGAAGCCACAATAAACAAGTTAGGAACATGAAATTTGGAATACGAAAGATTAATGGGATCAGTTATAACTCTATTGAAATACAGAAAAATACAATTCAAAACAGAGATGATTTTAAATAGGTTTCTTGTTTCTGATAAGTATTGGTTTATATGGAATATTTCAAATATATATTCTAATTGTACTGAAATTCATTTCCGTCTGAAAAGATTTTTCTTATGTATTAATGACATTGTTTCAGTGGGAATTTTAGTCATCGTCACTTCAGGCGAAGATAATAATGCCCCCAAGGTAAGTTTTATAATATAGTTATTAAAAATTTAATGTAATATATAAATCGTTCTTTTATATTTACGAGGACACACTGTTACAGAGATAGACACTCACGTGATAGTCTCTGTTACAGTGTTTATAAAATAGTTTGCAAACACTTAAGAGCTTACTTTTAATTTTAACAATTAAACGACAAATTTAGATTTATACATTCCTAAGAAACTGAAAAACATTACAACAATTTGTTGTATTCAACGCTCGATACGGGTTTAGCAATCCCGGGTCAACACAACTAGATCTACACCTTTTTCAACTTGTGTTGGGTTAAATCTCTCGCTTTTATTTAATCTTGACCAAATCTTCCGATACTGTTTGAGTATTCAAGAGTCTTTATTGTTGTTATTTTTCTTTTTTATTAATAAGGCAACAATGAATGAGAGATTTTTTACCGTTTGACAATAACAATAAAGTTGATGGGTGCTCACTAATGTCTAGAGTATCCTGTACTCTAAAGTTAGATTCCTATCTTTCATCTTTCTTATGTAGGTGTCTTAAACACTGCTTCTCTTCTGACCTTGACGCTATTAGAGATTTCTAAGGGCCAGTTGTCTTTACTTTTTGTTCTTTTATTTCTTTTTTTAATCAGCCCTGATAACCGCGAGGTTTTTTAGTATACACAACAAAGAAATAATGTCCAAGTGTTATTTCGTCTTTAAACAAGAAGAAAAAAATGCTACGGAGCATTAAATCACGGGAATTTATTTGCTGAAACCGTCGTGTGACCTATAATAATTCTTTTACAGAACAATGTTTTATACTTTGAAAAGCTGCCTTTTTGTTGTTTGACTTGAGAAACATTAGTACAGTATATGAAAATACTTTTACAGAGATAACTGTAATATAGGATTTATATTAAAACGATGGAAAACTATATCCGTTTTGTTACGACAGGTAAAATAGATTTAAAATAATTATATTTTTCTTTTTTCAGGCATTACAACAAAACAAATGTCAGAATTGTAAATCTGTGTTGAACATGGTTTTATGGTTTGTAGATAAATTGACATCATTATCGGTAAGTTGAATTATTTATCATTTTACTGAACGTAAATGTACTTGATAAAACTTTTATTGGTTAAAATTAATGTTCATACGATAATCTACATTTACACAAGTATGCACATAATTCAATTGAGCACATTCTTTTGGTTTTCCTAGAATTGTCTGAATTGCTATTCAACCTGGGTTTTGGATTATTGTTTTTGGAAATAAAGTTATGTGAAACTCGTCAGCAGAAAGTTCAGATAATGCAGGAAGTGGTAAAAGAAAGTGAAAAGAATGTACTAAAATTAATAAAATCCTATATTTGTTGAGGAACACGTTTCTGGCGATACGTATATGTTTTGTAATATATTTATAGTCAATAATACTAGTTTGGTAAAATAATGTATAAACTTTAAAAACAATAAATTAATATAATTAAATACATACGTAAAGGCTGCAAGCCGAGTATACACATTCGTTTCACTGTCGTTTGTAACGAGGTAACTTGTTTGTCAAAACTCAAAAATTGCAGCAAAAAATAATTCAAGTGAGAAGTGTATGTCCTATGCTGGGAAGAGATCAAGGATAGATCAGTTGGTAGAGCATTGACGCGTAAAGCCAAAGATCCTGGGTTCGATTCCCGGTCTAGGTCGTATATTTTTCACTGGAGATATATATTTTATTATCTAGACGTCTACGAGGCCTTTTAGGAATGAAGTAATGTACACAATTAAGAGTTACAATGATCAAGTATAACAACGGTTTATACAAACTTACACTGGTGGATAAGATCCAGAGACCCTGATCTACCAATAACAATTTAATATTTTCTATAAGTAACAAGAGTCCAAAATCTTTGGTATTATATTTAGAGGGTGGTAATAGATTGTTATTATTGGAGCTGTTTAAGTGTCATGAATATTTCTATCTAATCAACTTGGTTAATTGTGTTATGGTGTGTGATAACTAATTTTTATTTCTGCAGAAAATATAATTGCATAGTCATATATTAATTTGATCATGGATTGATTTTCTTTTTAAGGAATTTGGCGCTTCATTCGTAGAGCCAATATGCCCTCTGATCATATCAAAGAGCATCTGTGACATAATGAGTTCTTTTGTGGAAAATATCATTAAGGCCCTTAAACAACACGTCAGCTCCGAGAAATTCTGTAACGATAACTTTTGTTAAAAATTTGTTTTTATTTTTTTGTGGGAAATTATGGTGAAATAAATTGCTAACCTTTTGGTTACTTCAATAATTATTTGGTTACTTCATTAACCTTTTGGTTACTTCATTTGATTATATCACCTTTTGGTGAAATAATTTTGCGCTCATTCATAGAGCAAATATGCCCTCTGATCGTATCAAAAACCATCTGGGACATAATGAGTTATTTTTTGGAAAATATCATTAATACCCTCAAAAAACACGCCAGCTCTGAGAAATTGTGTCAACATAACTTTTGTTAAAAACTTGTTTTTATTTTTTTGTGGGAAAGTATGGTAAAATAAATTGGTGCGTACGTTTTTGGTTTATTTTAACCGAACATTCCTATATTATTGTCAGTAAGATGAAGTAATGTGTAGATTAAATTTATTTAAGTAATGTAATACTGTAATCTAATACTGGCTAAAGCAATGGCAGGCCAGGAGATGTATACAACTGGACTGTTATGGACATCTCTTTTAGTAAAACAAGTACAGCTCAGCGGAATGTTCACAAACCTTTATGACGAAGATGCGGCCCTCATACCACTGGTTTCTTGGCGGAAATCGCTATTTTCAGTCATATTACTTATTTTAACTCTTGAAGTCACCACTGATACATTACAGTGTAATAAATAAATACATATTCTATGATGTCATGCTTATTAAATGATAAACAGCTGAGCAAATAAATTTCTAAATGTTTAAAACACGCACAATTAAAAACATAACATCTGCATGTCAAATCTCTCTGATTGGTTACTAGACGGTACAAAAACATTGCTTAAACTTTCTCACTAACCCAAAACCAAATAAAAACTAACTAAAACTTCTTTTTAAGTGTTGCTAAATGTCGAAAAACATCTCGGTCATCATCGCCTTTCGAATACTCTAATAGAATCACAGTTGGAGGAGAACAAAATTTGGTCAAGAAAGACGTGATTGGAATCTGACCCAAGATTAAATTTAAAAAATGTATATTTAGCTAGATCCCTCGGGATTTGTAAGCCCGTACTCACCAAAGTGAACCCTTCGTGGTCGAACAATTGTCACCAAAAATATCTCTTCGGTTGTTATTAGTAAAAAATTAAGTTGTACTAAGGGCTACGTCTAAAAGTACGATTATATATTTAAATGATGGCGTGAACTTGATTCTGTTGTCCCTTAAACAAGTGAAAATCATATTTATGTAATTTGAAAAAAAAACTGGAAACAAAATGAGACAAAGTTATTGATTGGTATAAATGTTAGAAGGAATGAAATCAACTTCATTGGTATCCTCTCCTCCAGAGGTTTCCCCATCCTAAACCAACTGGACTTTTACCTCTGTAGTTTTTTAAAGGATCGAGTGTACCGTACAAAACTAATCTTCAACTGTTAAAGAAGAAAAGAAACAATTATTAAAAACATATCTGAGATTAATGTTAATACGCTAAGAAATGCCGCGCATAGAGTAGAGGAAAAAGTAGGGTAGAATGACGAAACCTTTGAACATCTGTCTTAATAACCTTGAAAAAATATATTTTGGTTTAATTATAAGTTTTTTTTATTACATCCAGTTTCATTCCAAAGGAATTTATGTATTTTATGTTGTAGTATGTTAAATAAAATTATACGGAATTAAAATGTTGACTTACTTTTGAAAGTCTAGGTATATATATATATATATATATATATATATATATATATTAAATTCTAAACTAATAAGATTTCTAAAATATTCTAGAGTTCAGTCTATGGCTAACATGTGTCATATTCTACCATTTTTGTATTTTAAAAAAAATCGATAATAGATATTAAAAAAAATGAAATTAAAGTTGACACTTGTAAAATAACAAAGTTTATTCTACAAAAGTAAGAGGGGTTTTCTTATTATTTAACAAATAAATATTTTTAAACAATTTGTATTTATTTTCTTAGAAAATAAATAAACGGTCCAAAAAAAATACACAAACTTTATGACTCGCATTTCGTCAAACAAAAATAAAACCGAACCAAAAGTAATCAACAGACATCACAGTTCTGTTATTGTCAATTAAAAATTAAAAATGAACTATCGACGACGTCTTATATATATATATATATATATATATATATATATATATATATATATATATATATATATATATAATGGTAGACACTTCCTTCGCTTCTGGTAAAAATATGGCCTCAGTATAAATATTATTCTACTCAAATGAAACTTTTAATTAATAACCATCAGATGGTCAAGGTTAAATTTTATACCAGTCGACTGTAAAATGTTTTACTTGTGATTTTGGATACTGGATTGGGTCGTTATTATTCACATTTCAATAAAAGTTTAATGAAATCTATAGATCTGATTTGAGAATTAAGTAAGGCTGATTTTTTTTTCATTTTGGCTTATTTTATTCACAAACTAACATTTTTGTAGTGAAACGGGCCAACACGTTTTGTTTGGATTCGTTTCGTTGTTCTAAATTTAAGAAAATAATTTCTTTTTTTATGCCAGCTGCCCGCGGACTTTGAGTTAAAATAGGTCATATAAAATAAATATGATAAAACCCTGGTTACACGTCAGGCTGTAGAAATTAACAATAAACTCAACATATATTTTTTGAACCTTCACAAAACGTTTTCTGCCCTACGTTTATATCAGCAAGTAAAACAGCTTCCAATGACGTCACCATACAACTGCTTAATGAAGCCACAATTCCCCGCTAAGTCAAATTGTACTCCAAGTTTTCAAGCTTCCTTTCCCTAATCCTAAACATTTACATATAACGCGAGATCTAACAAAGTGTGACGTCATATAAAGAGTAATATAAACACAAGAAGGTTGGAAATTCAAGATGGCGGTAACCCAAACTTTAAATATGTAAATTATACTAGAGATTTATTGACTTATGATAATAAAGTTAATTTGTTCACACCTGTCTGTCAGTAAAACAAGGTTAATACATTTTCTGAAGTTTCTGTTCTTGAAAAAATAAAAACGATGTTGCACTAACTTTCTTACTTGTTTAAATCCCCAAAAACAAAATAAAAAACAACCAAAACTATTCACAAAAAGAACTGTTTTTTGCGTTTTGGTCAATCAAAAACAGAAATTGAATTATGGACGCCGCCATTAAAGAAAATGTTTAAATTAAAATGACCAAAACTTGTTTCTCTTGAACCACAAACGTGTCTTCAAAAAATAAACTTTATTTTATTAAAATCGAGTTTTTAAAAAACGGCATTCAAGGTTCAATTTTAGTTTTTGCCCATTAATCCTGAACCGTTATATTTTTGTACCTACTACTTCGCAAACAGATTTGGGTAATATTCCTATTCACTAAAATTTGAACGAAATCAGTAGCGGGGATTTTGAAAAATTACGTCTTCAAGGTATATTTTTTGAATTTATACTTATAACTTGTGAACCTTAAGCTTTTAAGAGATTTCGACCAGTAACGTTTTTTGTGTCAATAATGGCGAAATTTTAGCAATATCGATAAGATATTGTGTCGAAATCGTAATTTTGTGTTTTTCTCAGATATGCCCAAATTTTCCCCGAATACCAAACTTAATTATTATTGATCCACCCGTTTGGCTTGCATATAAAACAGTAAAGAGTATGTAAATATGTAAAAACTAATGGTTCTATATACTTATTTGTGATATTGTATAAAATACCACCTGTTTGTAATACTACAAGGTGAAAACATCATTGTTGATATATTTATATGTTTCTTGCAATATTTAGAATGGAAAAATCGAAATTGATCAAACTAAACAGTCAAATTATTATGTAAAAGTTATATATATATCACAGAAAAAAGGGAAAAAGAAGTCGGTTTTTAAATAAATAATTTACTGAGATGTAAGGATTTGACAAACTCCCTAAAGTCTTACGGGAGTTTGTTGAAATGACATGTAGAAAGGTTCTTGCATATTGCTAAACATCGTCGGGATTGTGGTTTTTCAGTGAGGAAGAACATCTACAAAGAATCATTTTATGTTCCAAAATATTTTACATAATAAATTGTTATCCTATGACATATATTAATCATAAGTTAAACAGTTGACATAATATGTGACTGTCGAATACTTGAAGGGAAGGGAGATCCTGCGTCTCCATAGGTTCATACAGATAGTAGAAAAGTTAACATGTGCCCTTATGGTACTTACCCAGTCCCATTATATAATGTAATACAAACAAATCACCGAAGTGTATTGCCTAAAAATCAATATTTTGGTCCTTGTATGAATGTTATATTTTATCGATAGATCAAGATAAGTATAGAATTTAAGTGTTATATGGTAAGTTTCTTAAAACAGTTGTTACACAGGTTATATTTGTGTGTATTACAACTTTCTTGTTGTCAGCCAAGTCCTTACGGGCCTCGTAGATGTGTATATATTTCGTAAATACGAGGTTGGCAATCCCTATCTACTTCTTATAAATTTATTATTGCGTTAGATCCCTCTCTAGATCTCTCTTGATTACCTATTATTTATTTCCAATCCTGATGCTATTAGAGTATTCGAGAACTAAATGTCTTTATGATGATGACGTGTACACCACTACATTCTTCACTTCAGCAAGGCCTAGTAGATGTACATATATTGAACTGTCCTCACTCCCTACGCTCGTGATGATGACTCGGCCCTGCCGGAATTAATAAGAACATCACGTTTTATTTTAAATTCTGTGATCGAAATTACATTTTTAACCATAACTGCACTATTTGCCATCATAGGGTTGGTAGCTTTACATGCAGAATTAAAATAGGCGAATTGTTATCTAATTAAGTATGTTCTAAGTTGAATCACACATGAGATATGTTTATTGTAAACCCAATTTTGACATTTACAATTGAATTTTTCTGAATTCCAATAGTTTCCAATGCAAAATTTAATGTTAATTTCTTAAATTTTGTGGCTCATGTAGCTTACATACAAAGGACGACGGAGGACAGCATGTTGAAAATAACTTTTTTTCAATTTCTAAAGTTCATGAAATTTGAATAATAAAAACAGAAGTCGAAATTGTTGGCGATTACCAAACTGACTTGTCCTATAACAGGTAAGTAATAATTGTAATAGTACTATCTTAAATTTCAATTGGTAGTCATTTTATATAGCTACCTACCTACAGTTTATATGATTCCTCTCTACTAGTTAAAACGTTTAAATTGACGACGTGATTGGTTCCTATTTAAAATGCTTGAGTCAGCCCTCACTACTCTTTATTTTAAAGGTCGGAAATAATTTACCAATGTGTGAAGACTTTTTAATATATACGCATCTACGAGCCCTGTTTAGGGCCTAGCCGACGTCAAGAAAGTAGTGATATACACACTTACAAAGTTCAGAAAACTTGTGTAACAACAGTTTTAAACTATCTTACCTTACTGTGTATGGTTCCACTTAATCTATCAATACAATTTAACATTTCCTTCTAGGCCCAAGAAACGAACTTACTCATTACGTTTAAAGGGTCTGTTTGTGTTACAGTGTTTGAAGTAAAATGATACCCCCCCCCATCAATTTGTTTTTAACATTAATTTAGAACAACAAAACATTGTAAATTTTATATTTCTTTTGCTATTCGCGTTTATAATACCATTTTATTTTTTATGTGAAATAGTGTTAGCATTGATTAAGCAAAAATTATAACGATATTAGATTTTATATTAAGCAGAGTACCCTTGAGGTGTGGATTACTATTTCGTAAATTTCTTTTCCACGTTTTGCAGTAAATATTTTATTCCTGTGCTTTATTTTTCTCATTTCGTTTTGGAGATACAATATAAATCGAAGTATTAAGCTAGTGTCCATGTTCTTGAATTGAATTTAAATCTAAAACGTCTTTAATGCTGTTGTAAATATTCTACCATCAAGAAAAATTATCCTTTCTTCATCGCTATTATAAGAATCGGTGTGAAAACATACCCCAAACTTTTTTCATTGGATTATCCTAGATACCATTAAAAACTAATGCAATTTTCAGTCCGGAAATTACAATCAAAGTGAAAATGAACAATCCCCATTGTATTGAAAAAACATTTAATATTTAAATATAAACCAAAACTTGCTTTGCTTCTATGAGAAAAACGACCACATTGTACTTCATATCCGATTAAAATTAAGCTTTCTAATGTTTCTTTATTTGCCATTTTGCCGTTTGAGTCATCTATAAATTTCAAATTTTACATTTCTATTTCCAATCGTTCCTAACATGTAACGATTTGCATAGATCTAGTTTGAGAGCACCAGTCGTTTATTGGTTATGTCAACAACAGACACTCTAAATTTGTTACCCCGTTAAAAACAATTTGGTTGAGTTAATGTAAAAATAAATTTATTTGAAAATAAATCAAGTTAAAACTGTCATAACTCAAAAAATATTTCATAATTTATATTTTATGTTGAATTTTAATACATTTATTTTACTGTAAAAGCTAGATGAAAGGTTTTCTTAGGCTATTGTAAACACGATAGTTCTAAAAAATAAGATAGGAACATGAAATATGTTATAGAAGTGTTATTCAACTTGTGGCAAGCTGAATTAGTTATAAATTGAGATATTTTAATGTTGCATGTAAAGGTACCAACCTCTACGATGCTACTACAATAACGTAATTTCTAATCCTGACGTCACAAGAAAAGTTATATTGGTTTAGGTACGAGATCCAGAGCCGAGTTATCTACACAAGCGTAATGAGTGAAGATAGACCTTCGAGGTCCGTTAGAACTGACACATTGACACAAGGAAGCGGTCCTTGACCTACCAATAGAATTTAACTTTTCCTACATGAAAATTGTGACAAAATCGTCATTGATTAGGATCGGATTAGTCCAGTGTTGACATTTTCTTAAGGATGATCTCATTAGCTAGTTTTTTTAATATTAGAAATTAGTTAAAAAGGAATTTTATTTTATATAATTTAAATAGGTTTTATCATTATTATTATTATTATTATTTCCATAAAAAATAAAATTAAAAAAAATGAATTCACTATTTACACTATACAGTTTATTCTAGAAGAAAAATAGTGCCCTTGAAACTTACAGTATTGCATGTTTAGTTGTGCTAATACAAAAATTTACAATTAGGAAAAAATAGAATAAAAGCGAGAGCAAAATAAACAAATTACATTTTATATTACTTCAAAAGCAGAACCTTCACATTAAAGTTAGAATTACAAGGATCATTTATATAATAAACAAAGTTGCTCCCAGTACTGAGCCTTGTTGTACACCATCACTAACTTCCCTCATTTAATGTTTAGATGTTTAACTTTTGGTCTTTAAGTTCTGAATTGTCATTAAAAGTTTTTGTAATATTTCTATCAGTTTATTTTGTGATAATAATAATATATAACAAATTTTTGTAAAATTAACTTACTCCATTTGAATACATTTTACCGTACATGCATTTATTCACACTGTTTAGAGTTTCATTAAATTGTAGCCTGCGTGTTATCATCACATTTGATTATTAAACTATACAATAAATCTATTGTTCCGAAGATTAACTCCAATGTAAGATTAAATACGAATTCAATAAATGAAAAAAAATATGTATATACACAAATATATAAAATTCAACAATACGTAAGTAATAATGAACAATATAGCAATGGCGAGCATGCAAAGTAATAAAAACGTTCTAAGAGAAACATCGCCTGAGGAGCGTGTGTACATGTTGTGCAGGAGTTGCTTAAAATTTATCCCATGAAAAAGTGAAAAGATACAAATGTTTCCATGGAAACAACTTTATGCTAATGTATAGAGTTATTGTTCTTTTTATCAACAAAATAGTTTTTGTTGATCAGGTCATCTCATTGTGTAGCTCTTGAAACGTACTTGGCATTCTCAAGAATACCAATTGATGTTAAAATAATGATCTCAAAAATAATCGAAAACGACTGATATTAGTGTCTAATATTCGTGAGAGTTTCGATTATATTTAATGTCAAGTTTAATCGAAAAAACTGAATAAAACTCTCTAAAACCTTTTGGAAATTAATAGAATTCTGTGAACTGTTAGAAGATTGTTAAATTGAATAGAATTCAATAGTTAAATCAAGATTGGTTAAAATTAATATTATAGTGAACTTGTAAAATATTATACTTTATAATTTGTATACTGTAGATTACATATACTTTTAAATACCTCAAAATAAAATTACTCCAATTTTACACTATATATCGTTTGTTCTACTATTTAAGGTCAAAATATAAGTTTTTACAACATGATACGGTTACAAACAGGAATCAAAGTAGTTTTTAATGAGTAAAATTACAATTACACTGTTGAGAGGATCGGATGTAATTTTTTGTCTATGTTCGATTTCCACGTCTCCCCCTCCTCTCAAATAACACATCTGCTTAGGAATAAATACTTCGTCTCTTGAGACTTGAAGAACTAGAACTTTATAATTAATAAACTTGCCCCCAGTAAAACACATCTGCTCAGTGAGAAATACTTCATTGCATTAGACTTGGTGAATTAAACTTTATAATTGATAAACTTCCCCCCCCGAAAAACACATCTGCTCAGTGAGAAATACTTCATTGTATTAGACTTGATGAATTAAACTTTATAATTAATAAACTTACCCCCCGTAAAACACATCTGCTCAGTGAGAAATACTTCATTGCATTAGACTTGATGAATTAAACTTTATAATTAATAAACTTGTTCCCTTCGCAAAAAAACATCTGCTCAGTGGGATACTTCAACGCTTTAGACTTGAAGAACTAGAACTTTATAATTAATAGACTTGTCCCCCCCCCGAAAAAACACATCTGCTCAGTGAGAAATACTTCATTACATTAGACTTGAAGAACTAGAACTTTATAATTGATAAACTTGTCCCCCCCCCAAAAACCTTCTCAGGGGAAAATAATTCTTTGCTTTAGACTTGAACAATTAGAACTTTATATTATTGATAAACTTGTACCCCCTCACACACAAGATCTGCTCAGGGAGAAATAATTCATTGGTTTAGACTTAGAGAACTAGAAGTTTATAATTGATAGAATTGCTCCTCGCTTAAAAATCTATTCAGGGAGAAATACTTTATTGCTTTATACTTGAAGAACTATAACTAAGAATTGATAAACTTCTTTCCTTGTCTAAACCTTCTATTTTCCTAATTATAGAGGGTCCAGGATTTAGGAGTCAATAATTCAAACACCAGTGCGAGCAAGAGATCAACAGCTGTCAAAACCTTTAAATCGGGTTCTACATGAGGGGATTATAGTCGCCTATACTATCTTTCATGCTCTTAATTGTTTCGACTATTATCGTGTTTACGTACAGAAGACAACGTTGACGGTTGGACCGAACGTTGAAAATAACTTTTTCATTTTTCTGAGACCATGATACGTGAAGATTAGTCAAAAATGGGGGTTGAACGGTCTTGTAATTACCAAACTAAAATTATATTTCTTATACAGAGTTGGTAACTTTTACATACATTTTCAGGTTGGTTCTATAGAACCTTATTGTAAAATGTATAACTCGTTTAACCGTTGAAACAAAATGCAAAATGGCGGAGTAAAAGTAGAACTTCGCTTCGCTCAGTCACAATGTCTCTCTAAGGAAGGTTTCTTGATACGACCATTAGACTAATAAAAACATGTTTATCTACTATTGATAATGAAAAGGTTGAACAAATTCTTTGTCTTGATTCTTAAATAAAATATAAGTCTCCTAACTTTAGTAACTAATGTATGGTATTATAATGAAGAAAAACTTTTCATTATCAGTTTATCGGCAAATATATATTTTTCCCCAAAAAATATTGATAACTCTAAAAATTAGGAAGATGTATTGAAATTTGGTATACACATTTTTCATGCTATTATTTTAAAGTATTACTTTTAACCAAGAATCAAAACTTTGTTATAAATTATCAAAATGCCAGCCGTTTGAAATTTTTAATATTCAATTTGTCTCAAAAGATTAATTTTACAAATAATGTAAACGACTGTCATTTTAAAATTTATAAGATGAAGTTTTGATTAGGCTAAATTTTGACTAGAAAACTTTTTTTGGAAAAAACAACATATAATTGTCGACAAACTAACAACGATTTCGAACATGTGTTTATAAGAACTTTTTTTTTAAATTTTGATGCCCTGTATGACTTCCCGAAGTTACAACATATATTTTTAAACACTCTGTATTCAGATGTCAAGACAGATCAGTAAAGCGATGTATTTAGGAAAGTATTTCAAATTTATTACCATGTACAATTCCCTACGGGATATCTTGAAATAGAAAGACGATCAAAATCCTGCATCACATCTTTGTAAATACTGCATATTTTGATTCTTTTCCCCTCATTTTCAATCTCTTATGTTAACAGTACACATTGTTTGCGTTACGCTCTAATGGCTTGTCGCTTTGGTTTTGAACTCTATAGATTTGTTTCGAAATAAAAAGCGACATTTAAAAAGTATAGTGTGACCATGAAGTCCCAACCCCTTCGCCTCTAATACTTACCCAGTATTCGAAGTATAGGGTAAGTTTGGTAAAAATGTTGATAAATATAAATTTTCACTTGTCTTAACTTTTCACAGCTTCAGAAAACCGAAAAATGAGTTTCGACGTTCCGTCCGTCCGTCGTCGTTGTTGTCGGTACGTAAGCACGATAGTTCACAAAAATTAAGATAAGAACTTTATAAAAAATTGTGTATAAGGGATATCCAGTCTGCTCATATAAAAACTCTTTGAAAATTAGAAAAATCGAATTGAAAATGTAAAATTAGCCCCCATTTAAAATAGTTTGTTGTTCATACTTCGTGTGTCAGTTAACTTATAATACACTAAATTAGATAAAAAATTAGAAAATTCAATTCAGCATTTAATGGTACTAACTCCACAGCTCTATGATAATAAATAAAGAAGGTATTGCGAAAAATGTAATTTTGAACCTTGAACTTGCTCAAAATTCGTATAGTTACGCGGCAGACCAGTCAGGAAGCGGGTTTCTTCACCTGTATAGCTTTGCGGCCCGCTAGGGCCAATACAAACACCAGCGTAGCTAGTTCAGTCTTTTTAATATACGGCCTAGTCGACATCAATGTACGCTAATATTATAATGTTTTTGGTACAACTTTTCTTACCCCCCCACCCTATATAGTAAACTACAATAATTAACGATACAAAATTCTCCCTCACCCAACCCTTAAATAAATATTTTTAAACAACAGGAACTATTCATCACAGTATTTCTGCATTTGTTAGTAAAAAAATGACATTAAACGCCTGGGCTGATGAAAGCGATTTTTTAATGACTGCGGTTAATAAATTATCTCCTTAATTTGCCACAGAACTTGTTGCAGTAAACCCTCAGCTCTCAAAGACGTAGTATTTTTAATTTAAATCATCACTGATATTGAAAATTTTTAAATTTAATTTCTATTGAAATAAATTTTTTTATGTTTTCTGAATTAATTTACATATTTTTAAATATGTGTTAATCGTAGTGGCTTTTAACGTATTCTACTCATAAAAATATATAATTCATACGCAAAAAATGTCAGTAAAAGATAATTATAAACCTGGAACGTCGACTGACTGTTTGTAGATTATATATATTTTTTACTCCTGAGTGAGTACACGTGTGGCAACCCCGAGCTGGATCTACAAAATTCTTCACATAGTCTTGGGTTAGGCTATATACTTTTCTTTCATCTCTCTATCAACCCTCTCTTGACTAACTCTTGTTCCCTTCCGAATAAGACATTTAATTAGAGTACTCTAGGTGTAGCGGGTATTTATTTTAACTTTTTTTTTCTTTTTATAACAAGATTACCGAAAGGTGTGGTAAAAAAAGTTAAACTTGTTTCACTTTTGTTACAAAGTAAACTGGACCATACTTACTATAAAATATATACTGTATTACATTATATTGTACATAATGATATATTACAATTAAAATTCAAATCATTTGCAAACATTGATACTGAAATAAGTATATGTTGTTTTGAAAATTTCAAGAAAATGTGTAAACTTTATTGAAAATTATGGTTTTCGTTTTATTCACGAAGACAAGTAATATAACTTGAGAAAAGCTGAATGAAATTGTTTTAAGCAATTAGTGAAACCTCATCAGATATTGTAACTGCACAGAAAAGTAAACTGTATTAATGTAGGAATAGTATCGGTGGTTTTCGAGTTATAAACTTATAAATACAGATATAGACTTTCAGTTATATATAAACTGTGTTTTTCTCTCTATCTCATCTAAAATGTATACTTATATTATTTTAAATACTGTGTTCATGAAACATCACCCCTTCTCTCTGTGTCTCTCTCTCTCCCACCCACCAACCCATCCACACACACACACACACACACACACACACACACACACACACACACACACACACACACACACACACACACACACACACACTTGTCTCATTTTAACTGTCTTTTTTCGCTTTGGGGGGACGTCCTGTGGAGGAAGTCTAAAAAATCTTAAATGTAAGCATAGGTCGAATTTATACCTCATTTTAAAGGTCTTTGTTAGAGGAACACATTGCCGCAATCCCGACTAAAAAAGGACCATTCGTTTGGAAATGGCAGCCTCTTAAAGTTTGTTTGTTTTTAATGTTAATTCAATGGCAAATTTTTAGTAAGTTTTAGTTTAGATTACAATGTTACTTAGTGAGACAGAGCAAATAACCATTCTGATGATGAGGGGTTTTGGGGATAGAAGTAGTTCATATGAGGAGGTAAGCCGCTTGTTCAATAAAACTTGCCCCAATTGACCACCTATTCAAAAATCAACAGTGTTGAATACCGTACAGCGCGGTTCTGTAACAGATCGGTCAAGATCCGGACGGCCAAAATCAGCAACCAATGCGACCAATCAGCTAGACAAGGACACCACTTCGAGCACCTTCTGTAATACCTTCCTAGGTTTGTTTATTTTTTTAATAATTATTGTCTTACAAAGTAAGTGATTTCAACATAAACAACTGACATACTGTCTGTTCAATTTTATTAATAATGATAATTGTCCCCAAATATATCTGTGCACTCCTGACGTTTTTAAACAATTAAATCGATCATTACTGATAATTCCTATCCCTCCACACTCCAGCTGTGAAATTCTCATAGCTAAAACACCAACATAACCAACACGGTTGAGTATTCACTTCTGCCTCTTAATCTTCGCAACGTAAAGTTAACAAATTAATTGTAAAAGGCTGCCGTTTCCAAACGAATGGTCCTTTTTCATTCGGGATTGCGGCAATGTGTTTCTCTAACAAAGACCTTTAAAATGAGGTACAATTCGACCTATGCTTACATTTAAGATTTTTTAGACTTCCTCCACGTCAGGACGTCCCCCCAAAGTGAAAAAAGACAGAGTTTCATTGCTCTGCGTTTATTAATAAAATAAATATTAAGGAGTTTCCAGACTTTTTGAACACCCGGTATATATATGAGAGAGAGAGAGAGAGAGAGAGAGAGAGAGAGAGAGAGAGAGAGAGAGAGAGAGAGAGAGAGAGAGAGAGAGAGAGAGAGAGAGAGAGAGAGAGAGAGAGAGAGAGAGAGAGAGAGAGAGAGAGAGAGAGAGAGAGAGAGAGAGAGAGAGAGAGAGAGAGAGAGAGAGAGAGAGAGAGAGAGAGAGAGAGAGAGAGAGAGGGGGGAGGGGAGAGAGGACGTGATGTTTCATGAATATAGTATTTAAATAATGTTACTATACATATCATATTAATATCATGTTAATACATACATATCATGTTAATATCATATTTATTAAAATTAGGCAATTTATGAAACAAGATCTGTGAGATATTAAGTCATATATTACTGACGGGATTTTCAGCAAAATATGATAAGAAATACTAATAATTTAAAAAGATCCGACCTGAAATACCAAAAGCAGTATATTGGGACCTGTGTTGTATTTCCTTGTATAATACCTACGCCTAAAGATGCAAGTAGAAATTGCAATTGATGCATCTATTAGCCTATCACAGTAGGAAAAAGCAAAGAAGAAGCTCAAAAAAAACTAAGTTCCATTAATACTACGAGTGGCTGGTTTAAAACCTGGGATAACAAAACATAAACTTTTACTAACCAAAGAATAAAGGAAATACCAGTAAGAAATTAATATACGAGAGGTTCGTATGCCATTACGTCAAAATACTTAAGCACAGCCCTTGATGCGAAATTAAAGTAGAAAACGCACGTATAGAAAAACAACTACTGTATACGTAAAAAAGTGATTTTTTTTTATAGGCAAATTTTAAAACCGGTATCGAAGAATGGCTACCATCTTTGAGGATGTACTAAGAACGCTAACGTAAATACTATCCAAATGTTCCAGAATAAAATACTACGCACCAAATTGTAAATCCTCCATGGTACATAAGAATATGATCATAGTACATGATCTTCTACAAAATACATGATCTTAATAGAGACTTGTAGATGTAAAGATGTAATAAGATCTAATGTAGTGAAATACATCCAAGTACATTCATAAAAATGAAGATTTAAAAAAATAAAACTGAGTTTTTGCAAAGTACGAAGATAAATAAAAAAGTGGCCTATTGTTTTAATTTCATGTGAAAGTGGGTTTAATTGCCTTATTTTTGGGTTTGATTATTAGGTTTCTTTCTTGGGTTTATTGATTTATAGAAATAGAAATTAATAGTTGATTATTAAATCAGTTGCGTATTAAATAATAATGTTTATTGGCTGGCTTGAAAGGAAAATATGGATGTTTGGAACTTCGTAGGCCCTACAATCCGTGAAATTTGATTTACAGATCAAGATCGACGCACGTTAATAGTCTAGATTTCATCATAATATATTTATAAAAGTAAATTAGAAAATAAACAAAATAAACTATCAATAACAAGACAAAAAATATAATTCATATTTAACTCTTAAGGTTTGATCACAATTGAAGGTTACATAACCTAAAATTAGGAATTGAAGTAATTTATATAACATGGGCCCAATATAATATTATAAGTATCATAAACAACCAGGCTATTATACAAGCGACGCATACAATTTTACTTATGAATGTTGGACAACAACACTTCGAACATACGCACATAATTATTATTGTAATAACAATTAACAACACAACGAAGTCACACTGCACAGAAATCCATTGAGTTCGTCTTTAGTAACAATGTAATCTTAATTATAAGTTGAAATCAGCTGTTCAAAATTTTATTATTTTGATGGTTCTGGTAAATTGTAGATATTTATTAATTGCAAAACAGATATTTTTCAAAACAGTTTAAAGGTTTCCTGTAAAATAGACAAATACCGACTTTATTTATGATTATTTTATACTGTGTTTGTATGAAAGACTCTGTGTGAAATTTTTACAATATTGTATTTGTAGAGTAAATCGATTTCTTACGTAACTCTAATAGTATATTTCCTGACTAGGACCAAAAGTGAAGCATTTCGATACTAGCTCAAGGCCGAGGCTTGAAAATGAGCAAGGATCGAAAAGCTTCTTTTGGTCCAAGTGATGAACTATATTTTTCGTTATACTGCAAATAATAAAAAATAAATTTCACAAAAACTAAAATGTTATAACCTATTAGCATTCAAATCGATGGTAACAGCTGTTTTAACGGTTAATTACAATCGAGAGTATCGGTTGTTTTTATAGATGTTTTACAATCGTTAATTAATTCGTATAAACGAAGTAAAAGCTGATGATCTCGACCTCAGCTGATGTTTTTTAAAACATAACAACTTTAACTTCTCAATGCATGTATTGAAAACATATGTTTTTGAAGCAGTATGACGAAATAGTATATTTCATAACAAGAGTGGAAAGTGGGGTTTTGCATGTTTGAGACCATATGTTTGAAGTGCGAGATTTATCGAGCACTTCAAATATGGTCGATAATATGCAAAACAATTTCGCTCGTGTTTTGATCGATACTTTTCACTACACTACGGAATAAAAACGAGACATCGTTAAAAAAACAATTAAACGGATCTTGGTAGTTTACTAGAACACACTAGAGGTTTTTTAAATCATATTTTAGGCCTATAATATGTTAAAGGATATTTTACAGCTGATTATTTTTCTATGTAAAATTTAATTCAGGTGGACTTATTTAGAGGACATATTGGTTTGCTATTATGCATTAAATTAATTTTTTTGTTATTTAATCTTGGTAATTTACTAGAATACACAAGAGCTTTTCTTTATCATATTATATTTATTATCCGTTGAAAGATATTTTACGAGATATCGGTAAAAAAAAAAAAATTAAACGGATCTTGGTAGTTTACTAAAACACACAAGAGGTTTTTTAAATCATATTTTAGGCCTATACGTTATAGGATATTTTACGAGATTTCGGTAAAAAATTTTTTCAACAAATGTTGGTAATTTACTAGAACACACGAGAGCTTTTCTCATCATCATCGAAAGTTTCCCACAGCTGATTTTCCCACTCTAGAGTAGAAAATGTTATTTTCTGCACTAGCAGATACTTTCGGTAGTAAACAATAGACAGCTGTTGAAAATATGATGTTTCTCAGGTTGTAAACACATAACGAAAACAGCTGAAGTAGTGTAGTGAAAAATAAGTTTATGAGTGCTGTCATGGTACTTACCCAGTCCATACAAGCAAATTCCCTAGAATTTATTAGTGAAATGTTATTTTTTGGGCCTTGTAGGAAATGTTAAATTCTATTGGTAGATCAAGGACCGCTTCCTTGTGTCAATGTGTCAATCTAGCGGATCTCGAAGGTCTATCTTCACTCATTACGCTTGTGTAGATAACTCGGCTCTGGATCTCGTACCTAAACCAATATAACTTTTCTTGTGACGTCAGGATTAGAAATTACTTTATTGTAGTAGCATCGTAGAGGTTGGTACCTTTACATGCAGCATTAAAATATCTCAATTTATAACTAAATCTGCTTGCCACAAGTTGAATAACACTTCTATCACATATTTCATGTTCCTATCTTATTTTTTAGAAATATCGTGTTTACAATAGCCTACGAAAACCTTACAGCTAGCTTGTACAGTAAAATAAATGTATTAAAATCCAACATAAAATATAAATTATGAAATATTTTTTGAGTTATGACAGTTTTAACTTGATTTATTTTCAAATAAATTTATTTTTACATTAACTCAACCGAATTTTTTTTTAAATGGGGTAACAAATTTAGAGTGTCTGTTGTTGACATAACCAATAAACGACTGGTGCTCTCAAACTAGATCTATGCAAATCGTTGCATGTTTGGAACGATTGGAAATAGAAATGTAAAATTTAAAATTTATAGATGACTCAAACGGCAAAATTGCAAATAAAGAAACATTAGAAGACTTCATTTTAATCGGATATGATGTACACCGTGGTCGTTTTTCTCATAGAAGCAAAGCAAGTTTTGGCTTCTATATAAATTATTAATTTTTTTTTCTTCAATACAATGAGGATTGTTCATTTTCACTTTGATTGACAATTACCGGAATGAAAATTTCATTAGTTTTTAATGGTATCTATGATAATCCAATGAAAAAAGTTTGGGGAATGTTTTCACACCGATTCTTATAATAGCAATGAAGAAAGGATCATTTTTCTTGATGGTAGAATATTTACAACAGCATTAAAGACGTTTTAGATTTAAATTCAATTCAAGAACATGGACACTAGCTTAATACTTCGATTTATATTGTATCTCCAAAACGAAATGAGAAAAATAAAGCACAGGAATAAAATATTTACTGCAAAACGTGGAAAAGAAATTTACGAAATAGTAATCCACACCTCAAGGGTACTCTGCTTAATATAAAATCTAATATCGTTATAATTTTTGCTTAATCAATGCTAACACTATTTCACATAAAAAATAAAATGGTATTATGAACGCGTATAGCAAAAGAAATATAAAATTTACAATGTTTTGTTGTTCTAAATTAATGTTAAAAGCAAATTGATGGGGGGGGGTATCATTTTACTTCAAACACTGGAACACAAACAGACCCTTTAAATGTAATGAGTTAGTTCGTTTCTTGGGCCTCGAAAGAAATGTTAAATTGTATTGATAGACCAAGTGGAACCATACACAGCAAGTTAAGATAGTTTAAAACTGTTGTTACACAAGTTTTCTGAACTTTGTAAGTGTGTATATCACTACTTTCTTGACGTCGGCTAGGGCCTAAACGGTACTCGTAGATGCGTATATATTAAAAAGTCTTCACACATTGGTAAATTGTTTCCGACCTTTAAAATAAAGGGTAGTGGGGGATGACTCAATCATTTTAAATAGGAACCAATCATGTCGTCAATTTAAACGTCTTAACTAGTAGAGAAGAATCATATAAACATGAGGTACCAACATAAAATGGCTACTAATTGAAATTTAAGATAGTACTATTACAATTATTACTTACCTGTTATAGGACAAGTCAGTTTGGTAATCGCCAACAATTTCGACTTCCGTTTTTATTATTCAAATTTCATGAATTTTAGAAATTGGTAAAAGTTATTTTCGACATGCTGTCCGTTCGTCGTCCTTTGTATTAAGCTATATGAGCCACAAAATTTAAGAAATGAACATTAAATTTTGCATAGGAAACTAATGGAATTCAGAAAAATTCAATTGTAAATGTCAAAATTGGGTTCACATTAAACATATCTCACGTGTGATTCAACGTAGAACACACTTAATTAGATAACAATTCGCCTATTTTAATTCTGCATGTAAAGCTACCAACCCTATGATGGCAAATAGCGCAGTTATGGTTAAAAATGTAATATCGATCACAGAATTAAAAATAAAACGTGATGTTCTTATTAATTCCGGCAGGGTCGAGTCACCATCACGAGCGTAGGGAGTGAGGACAGTTCAATATATGTAGCCTACATCTACTAGGCCTAACTGAAGTGAAGAATGTAGTGGTGTAGACGTCATCGTCATAAAGACATTTAGTTCTCGAATACTCTAATAGCATCAGGATTGGAAATAAATAATAGTTAATCAAGAGAGATCTAGAGAGGGATTTAACCCAATAGTGAATTTATAAGAAGTAGATAGGGATTGCCTAGCTCGTATTTACTAAATATATACACATCTACGAGGCCCGTAAGGACTTGGCTGACAACAAGAAAGTTGTAATATACACAATATAGCCTGTGTAACAACTGTTTTAAGAAACTTACCATATAACATTTAAATTCTATACTTATCTTGATCTATCGATAAAATATAACGATCATACAAGGACCAAAATATTGATTTTTAGGCAATACACTTTGGTGATTTGTTTGTATTACATTATATAATGGGACTGGGTAAGTACAATAAGGGCACATGTTAACTTTTCTACTATCTGTATGAACCTATGGAGACGCAGGATCTCCCTTCCCTTCAAGTATTCGACAGTCACATATGTCAACTGTTTAACTTATCATAAATATATGTCATAGGATAACAATTTATTATGTAAATTATTTTGGAACATAAAATGATTCTTTGTAGATGTTCGTCCTCACTGAAAAACCACAATCCCGACGATGTTTAGCAATATGCAGGAACCTTTCTACATGTCATTTCAACAAACTCCCGTGAGACTTTAGGGAGTTTGTCAAATCCTGACATCTCAGTAGATTATTTATTTAAAAACCGACTTCTTTTTCCCTTTATTCTGTGATATATATAAGCTTTTACATAATAATATGACTAATTGGTTTGATCAATTTAGATTATTCCATTCTAAATATTGCAAGAAATATATAAATATATCAATAAAGATGTTTTCACCTTGTAGTACAAACAAACAGGTAGTATTTATACATTATCACAAATAAGTATATAGAACAATTGGTTTTTACATGTTTACATACTCTTTACTGTTTTATATACCTGCCAAACGGCTGGATCAATATTAATAAAATTTGGTATTCGGGGAAAATTTGGGCATATCTTAGAAAAACACTAAATTACGATATCTTTACAATAACATCGATTTTGCTAAAATTTCACCATTATGGACACAAAAAAGGGTACTGGTCGAAATCTCTAAAAAGCTTAGGATTCACAAGTTATAAGTTGAGTTTATGGTTGATCTCGTTACAGCCTGACGTGTAACCAGGGTTTTATCAAATTTATTTTATATGACCTATTTTACTCAAAATCGGTGGGCAACTGGCATAAAAAAACAAATTATTTTCTTAAAATTAGAACAACGAAACGAATCTAAACAAAACGTGTTGGTTCGTTTCACTACAAAAATGTTAGTTTGTGAATAAAATAGGCCAAAAACCAAAAAAATCAACCATACTTTATTCTCAAATCAGATTTACAGATTTCATAAAACTTTTATTGAAATGTGAATATAAATGACCCAAACCAGTATCCAATATCACAAGTAAAACATTTTACAGTCGACTGGTATAAAAATTAACCTTGACCATCTGATGGTTATAATACGATTTATGTCACAAGCTTAAGAAATTTCTGCCTTTAATTAAATATATAATTTTTTTAAAGACGTTGTCGTTAGTTCATTTTAAATTTTCAATTGACAATAACAGAACTGAGATGTCTGTTGATTACTTTTGGTTTGGTTTTATTGTGTTTGCGATTCATAAAGTTTGTGCATTTATTTTGGACACTTTATTTATTACATGAATATGAATCTAATAAAATAAACAAATTGATTAAAAATATTTATTTGTTAATTAATAAGAAAACCCCTCTTCCTCTTGTACAATAAACTTTCTTATTTTACAAGTGTCAACTTTATTTTCCCTTTTTTTATTTCTATTATCGATTTTTTTAAATACAGAAATGGTAGAATACGACACATGTTAGCCATAGACTGAACTCTAGAATATTTTAGAAATTTTATTAGTTTTGAAATAAAAATATATATATACCTAGACTTTCAAAAGTAAGTCAAAATTTTTATTGCTTATCATTTTTTTTGACGTACTACAACATAAAATACATAAATTCCTTTGGAAAGAAACGGAATGTAATAAAAAAAAACTTATAATTAAACCAAACTATATTTTCTCAAGGTTATTAAAACAGATGGTTAAAGGTTTCGTCATTCTACCCTACTCTTTCCTTTACTCTATGCGCGGCATTTCTTAGCGTATTAACATTAATCTCAGATACGTTTTGAATAATTGTTTCTTTTGTTCTTTAAAAGTTGAAGATTAGTTTTGTACGGTACGCTCTATCCTTTAATAAGCCCCACATGTAAAAATCCTTTTGGTTTAGGATGGGAAACCTTTTATTAGTGGATACCCATGAAGTTGATTTCAATCCTTTTAACAAGTTAACATTTAGAACAATCAATAACTTTGTCTCATGTTGTTTCAGTTTTTTTTTCAAATTACCCTATCAAATATGATTAAGGTAATATATTAAACCTAAGGGTCACATAGGTTTGTGGGTTTTCCGCTGATATGTACCTATTTTGCTAAAAGAGATTTTCAAAACAGCCCAGTTAAATACATCTCCTGAATGTATCAGCCTGCCATTGCATTTGCCAATATTACATTACTTAAATAAATTTAATATATACATTACTAAACTTCATCTCACTAACAGTAATATAGGAAAGTTCGGGTAAAATAAACAAAAACGGACACACTATATCAATTTTATTTTACCATAACTTTCCACATAAAAACAAAAAAGTGTTTTTAACAAAAGTTTTTCAAACAAAATTTCTCGGGGCTGACGTGGTGTTTGAGGGCATTAATGATATTTGTCAAGAAAGAACCCACTATGCCACAGATGGTCTTTGATACAATCATTGGGCATATTGGCTCTACGAAAGATACGGCAAATTCCTTAAAAAGAAAATCAATCCATTATCAATTTAATATATGACTTTGCAATTATATTTGCTGCAGAAATAAAAATTAGTTATCACACACCATAACACAGTTAACCAAGTTAATTAGTTAGAAATAATCATGATATTTACACAGCTCCAATAATAACAATCTATTACCACCCTCTAAATATAATATCAAAATTTTGGTCTCTTGTTACTTATAGAAAATGTTAAATTGTTATTTGTAAATCAGGGTCTCTGGATCTTATCCACCACAGTAAGTTTGTATAAACCGTTGTTATACTTGATCATTGTAACTCTTAATTGTGTACATTACTTCATTCCTCAAGGCCTCGTAGACGTCTAGATAATAAAATATATATCTCCAGTGAAAAATATACGACCTAGACCGGGAATCGAACCCAGGATCCTTGGCTTTACGCGCCAATGCTCTACCAACTGATCTATCCTTGATCGCTTCCCAGCATAGGACATACACTTCTCACTTGAATTATTTTTTGCTGCAATTTTTGAGTTTTGACAAACAAGTTACCTCGTTACAAACGACATTGAAACTAATCTGTATACTCGGCTTGCATCCTTTACGTATGTATTTAATTATATTAATTTATTGTTTTTAAAGTTTATACATTATTTTACCAAGCTAGTATTATTGACTATAAATATATTACAAAACATATACGTATCGCCAGAAACGTGTTCCTCAACAAATATAGGATTTTATTAATTTTAGTACATTCTTTTCACTTTCTTTTAGCACTTCCGGCATTATCTGAACTTTCTGCTGACGAGTTTCACATAACTTTATTTCCAAAAACAATAATCCAAAACCCAGGTTGAATAGAAATTCAGACAATTCTAGGAAAACCAAAAGAATGTGCTCAATTGAATTATATGCATATTTGTATAAATATACATTATCGTATGAACATTATTTTAATCAATAAAGTTTTATCAAGTACATTTACGTTCAGTAAAATGATAAATAATTCAACTTACCGATAATGTTGCAAATTTATCCACAAACCATAAGACAACGTTCAACACAGATTTACAATTCTCACATGTATTTCCTTGTAATCCCTGAAAAAAGAACAATAAAAAACGATATAATTATTTTAAATATATTTTACCTGTCTTATTAATAAAAGAACTAAAATTAATGACAACTGGCCCTTAAAAAATCTCTAATAGCGTTAAGGTCGGAAAAGAAGCGGTGTTTAAGACACCTAATAAGAAAGATGAAAGATATGAATCTAACTCTAAAACTCATCAACTTTTTTGGTATTGTCAAACGGTAAAAAATCTCTCATTCATTGTTGCCTTATAAATAAAAAAGAAAAATAACAACAATAAAGACTCTTGAATACTCAAACAGTATCGGAAGATTTGGTCAAGATTAAATAAAAGCGAGAGATCTAACCCAACACAAGTTGTAAAAGGTGTAGATCTAGTTGTGCTCACTCGGGATTGCTAAACCCGTATCGAGCGTTGAATACAAGAAATTGTGGTAATTTTTTTCAGTTTCTTAGGAATGTATAAGTCTAAATTTGTCGTTTTAAGTGTTAAAATTAAAAGTAAGCTCTTAAGTGTTTGCAAACTGTTTTATAAACACTGTAACAGAGACTATCACGTGAGTGTCTAGCTCTGTAACAATGTGTCTTCGTATATCTAAAAGAACGAGTTATATATTACGTTAAATTTTCAATAACTATATAAAACTTACCTGGTTGAATGGAAGTTCCTGGCCTGAAATGACGACCACTAAAATTCCCACTGAAACAAAGTCATTAATACATAAGAAAAATCTTTTCAGATGAAAATGGATTATGAAAATTTCAGTACCTAACACTTGAATATATATTTCAAATATTCCATTATTTACTGATACTTATCGGAAACAAGAAACCTATTTAAAATCATTTCTGTTTTGAATTGTATTTTTCTGTAATTCAATAGATCCCATTAAGCTTCCGTATTCCTAATTTCATGTTCCAAACTTATTGATTGTGGCTTCTCTCATGTTTACCTACAGCTGACAACGGCGACGGTATGACCGAAATTCGGTTACCTGAGGTTACGAATAAAAAATAAAAAATAAAAACTTTTAACGATTCTATATTTTTTATACTGGGTTAGGTGTGTAAACTTCGCAGAACATTGTACGCAGTTATACTAAATTATACTTTGTGGTGCATCTGTTTTTAATTTTGATTAGTAAAATGACTCTTACGACAGTAGGAAACCTTTTGTTCGACAACTCAGCTCTAGGCAACGTAACAGTTGCTTTAATCATATACAAAATTCATCTCGTAATTTATTGAAATTAGGTTTTTAATTGTACCTTTCTGATTTAATTTTGATGTTTTAACAATCAGAGGCAAACTGTAATTATCTTTCACGATTTTCCTCAATGGATTTAGGTAAGCTTTGTATTTTACGGAAGGTTTTATGGAAATCGGTAGAGTAGACTTTTATAATTATTGTCATTTATAAGGACGCAATACAAATTAACGTATATATCCAAATGAATATAAATGAAGTATAGATTTGGTAATCGTCAAAACTATTTTTCACTTATTTTCCGTCCATCGTAATCGTCTTTGTTGTCTGTACGTAAGCACGATAGCGGGCATTAAAATGAAGTTATGATTTGTTATAGTGGACTTTGGTAAGCTCGAATAAAACTCACGACACGAACGTAGGGAGTGGAGATAGATACCTTTAGAAATGTATACACAACTAAGACGGTACAAGGCCTATCCGACCTCTCTGTAACAACTGTTCCCAACAAACTTATTCTACGTTTTTAGTTAAGACATCTTGATATACTAACACAATTTTACATTTAGTACCAAAGCCTAAGGAACCGACTTTTGTGCATTATATTTAGAGGATCTGCTTGTATTGCATTTTATGATGAAGCTAGGTAAATACCACGTAAGCACCAATCAACTTGTTATTAATAGTTTGTTACATTTCAAAAGAAAGCACGCTTTCGAAAATATTCAAAAAGATAGTTTGAATTGATTTTAAAGAAGAAAAAAAGTTTCACTTTACATACCTTAAAATGTAACAAAATCGTTCAAAGATTTTATGAACAAAACTGATACTAAATAAGGAAAACCAACACATACACATTGAAAGATACAAAATTTAGTAAAGAAAACGTTATAATAATATTTTTTTTTAGTTTTGGAGATTATAAGATCGATTTCTTTTCTGCCACAATAATTTAATTAAAAGCAAGAACACAAACACAGTTAATAATGTCAATCTTAAAATACTTACCACAAAGAACAATGGAGAGTGTTGATATCATGTTGTATCTGTCTGTCTTCTGAAATTTGGAACAAGATAAAAGGGACCTGTAAAGATTTCTTAATTTATAGGACAGGATAATCTTTCACTAATTCATAACAATGGTGTGACCAATTCATGCAATGACGAATTGATTGTTTCAGGCAGTGTAACAGTGGACTAACGTCAACTGATGTCATACTTTTAATTGTTTATTCTTTGTCTGCTAAAATACAATGAGTTTTTTTAGAAATCATTGATATAATTACTTTAAAATGACATTAATATTTTGAATAGAATAAATTACAGTAATAGTTTAATTTAAAATATACTTTTTTAATTTTTCAACCAATCACATAACTTTTTCAATACTATGTATATTTGTATATTTATTTTGTCGCTAAACAGTTTTAAAATTAATTAATACAAAATGATTATATCTTGTTTATTTTCACTTTATTCATAGATATAATATGTAGCCTACATGAAATCACTTATATTGGTAAAGTTAAAAAAAAAAAAAAACAGTATGTGACATTTTTTACAAATCAACTTGAATGATTTATATGTTGTGTACTAAGCAAATTGTATTAGAGATTTAAAATTTTAAAATACACAATATTTTTTGTGAACAATCTTTCATCTTTGGCCAAACGCCCTGTGTTCTAAAATATAAAATTTTAATCCACCGAAAGAACGTACACGACTTGTCCATGTGTGAAAACTGGTTGCTGCAACAAAATTCCAACTTTATTGAAAGTTTGACCCTGTGACTTATATATTGTCATAGCAAATGTATGAATTTTGAAAACTGAGTTCTTTGTAAATCAAATGGTAAAATAATATAAATAAGTCAAATTTATACGCGGAATCAAAATTCGTTCACCGAGTGCCGTCTCGGTTAAAACTTCGCAATCAGTTGCGATTCGATGCAAAGTTCGAACTCGCATTCTTGTAACATTAACAAACTAATGATTTTGAAGTATTCAAATTTATGATTAGTAGAACACGTCTTCTGTACATAGGAACACATTGAAAGATTGCGGGTGTGGATTTCTTTGGAAAATCTCTGGAGCATTTTCCATCTCTCATGCAAAGAGAATTTGTATTTAACTGGCCGCACAGACCAAGCATAATATGTTTTATAACATAATAACGCAACTTTGGTTGTATGTCAAAATCTGGAAATTCTGCACACACACCTTTATCAATGTTAGTTGTACCAACAACTCTGTCATTCTGTTCCAAAATGAGCAAAATGTGCGCATGAAGCAAGCCTCGTTTTTTGAAATTCTATTCTATATATTAATGCTTTCACTTTACCGAAAATGTTTTTCTGCATGATTGAAGAAATTAGCTCTTTTAATTTAGCGTTAGTTACACGCACAATAATTTCAGGACTAAAATTTGCCGTTTCCACAGTTCCAGCAAGTAATCGAGTAATTTCAGGTCATTGTGGATTACAAGTCATCGTGATAAATAAAGTAGGTTTGCCATGAACATGAACAAATTGTCATTGCATCTAAATATTTTTGAAACATATTTCTTGGAGACCCATCAAATGAAGATGTAAAATAACTCTTCGGCTCACAGTATTAGCATCAATGCCACTGGGGTTCAATTCCAAAAAATTGTTATATACTTCTGATCGTAAAGCTGATTGATTTTGCCGAATAAAATGTAATCTGGTGCCTACATATTACATTAAAAATAATATGGTAGTTGTATGCACATACATATCAACTATCAATTGCAAAAATAATTTCTGCACGTGGTGTAAAATACTTAAAGTCATCTCAAACTGCACGTCTGTAGCATGTATATTCTAGGCGCTCTGTGGCATGGTAACTTTAGTTCTATGCGCTCTCGAAGAGGACGCACTTGGTATGTTGTATGACATATTAACATGCCAACCAGTATCTCTATTTGGAAATAACATCGGATAAGCTAATGTACAAGAGACGAATCCAAAACAGAGACATTTCGTACTGTACCATTTACTTTTGAAAACGCAATCATGTTTATTTCAAAGGGTATGCGATAATTGCTTCTACGATGCACATAAGCTATGAAAAAAGGAGGACAAATTTTATGCTTGCCTATTAATAAAAAGATATTGTGAACATGAAATTTGGTACAGGGTAATTCAGTATGCTCATATAGAGTACTCTTTTTTTCTTTTTTTTTTTAGAGAAGGAAATATCCTCATGGACCTTTTCTTACCTGAGCCCGGTGCCCAGGTTGTGATGGACTCGTACCGACTAAAAAAAAAAACCTCTGTTTTCCAGGGCTTTTTTGCCAAACACAGAACCACCTTCCGGCTATACCCATCGAGTTGGCAAACCTTCCTTTATGGTTCTTCTTTTAGTACTATTCATTAATCTCCATGTGCTTGCCTTCCTTTCATGATGGTAATTACGAAGTCCTCGGCTATTTTCCATTTTCAACGGATTCCACCATTTGACTTATGAAGTTGTTAACATCCACTTGGACTCCCATATCTTTTATCGTACATCTTTTCTCGCTCATCTTTCCACAAATTGCATATGAAGAGCGTATGCATTGTAAAATAGAACTCATCACCAAAGTGGCTGCAAAACTCCTCCTCCCTTATCTTGAATCTCTTCAGGTAGTTGTTGAAATTCCCATGCCCTGAAAGAACCTGGGTCAGATAGTAGCTAACTTCTCCGTGCTTTCTTCTTATCCATATGTCTAAATTTGGGATTAAACGATATGTCCACCGTCCAGTGGCATTCGTGTCCCATCTCTTTTGCCATCTGTCTCGTAATCTATTTCTGGCTTCTGTTTTAATCATGTTTGGCTCCGTTGTTGTGGTCTTAATCCCTACATAAATTTCCTCCCTTTCATTAGTTAAAAGATCCAGGGGTGAAAGACTGGCTATCACATCTAATGCGCTTGACGAAACAGTTCTGTAAACCATGGCTATTCTCAGCGCAAGCAGTCGTTGAGCCGACTGCAATTGATTTACTGCAGACTTTTTAACAAGTGCGGAAGCCCACACCAGCGCTGCGTACAATATTTTGGATGTCACCACACCAGCCAGGAGCCTTCTCTTTCCTTCTTTTGGTCCATTGATATTTGGCATCATCCGTCCTGAGCGAGCTCCAACTTCAATACCTTGTTTCACCGCTTTGATGACGTAGGGGGTATAACTCAGCCTCCTGTCAACCTCCACACCCAGATAGGTTCGTTGATTTCTCCACTGAATCTCCACCCCGTCGATAACGAGTTAAGGATGATTAAATGATATAGAGTACTACAGAAATTTAAAAAATCCAATGAAGTAATTCTCACTGAGCAGATGTGTTTTTCGAGGGGGAAAAATTTATCAATTATAAAGTTTAATTCACCAAGTCTAACGCAATGAAGTATGTCTCTCTGAGCAGATGTGTTTTTCGGGGGGGGGGGGGCAAGTCTATCAATTATAAAGTTCTAGTTCTTCAAGTCTAAAGGAATAAAGTATTTCACTGAGCAGATGTGTATTTTCGGGAGGGGGGGAAGTTTATCAATTATAAAGTTTAATTCAATAAGTCAAACGCAATGAAGTATTTCTCACTGAGCAGATGTGTTTTACTGGGGGCAAGTTTATTAATTAATAAAGTTCTAGTTCTTCAAGTCTAAAACGACGAAGTATTTTTTCCTAAACAGATGTGTTATTTGAGAGGAGGGGGAGACGTGGAAATCGAACATAGACAAAAAATTACATCCGATCCTCTCAACAGTGTAATTGTAATTTTACTCAATAAAAACTACTTTGATTCCTGTTTGTAACCGTATCATGTTGTAAAAACTTATATTTTGACCTTAAATAGTAGAACAAACGATATATAGTGTAAAATTGGAGTAATTTTATTTTGAGGTATTTAAAAGTATATGTAATCTACAGTATACAAATTATAAAGTATAATATTTTACAAGTTCACTATAATATTAATTTTAACCAATCTTGATTTAACTATTGAATTCTATTCAATTTAACAATCTTCTAACAGTTCACAGAATTCTATTAATTTCCAAAAGGTTTTAGAGAGTTTTATTCAGTTTTTTCGATTAAACTTGACATTAAATATAATCGGAACTCTCACGAATATTAGACACTAATATCAGTCGTTTTCGATTATTTTGAGATCATTATTTTAACATCAATTGGTATTCTTGAGAATGCCAAGTACGTTTCAAGAGCTACACAATGAGATGACCTGATCAACAAAAACTATTTTGTTCGCAAAAAGAACAATAACTCTATACATTACCATAAAGTTGTTTCCATGGAAACATTTGTATCTTTTCACTTTTTCATGGGATAAATTTTAAGCAACTCCTGCAAAACATGTACACAAGCTCATCAGGCGATGTTTCTCTTAGAACTTTTTTATTACTTTGCATGCTCGCCATTGCTATATTGTTCATTATTACTTACGTATTGTTGAATTTCATATATTTGTGTGTTTACATATTTTTTTCATTTACTGAATTCGTATTTAATCTTACATTGGAGTTAATCTTCGGAACAATACAATTATTTTATAGTTTAATAATCAAATGTGATGATAACACGCAGGCTACAATTTAATGAAACTCTGAACAGTGTGAATAAATGCATGTACGGTAAAATGTACTCAAATGGAGTAAGTTAATTTTACAATAATTTGTTATATATTATTATTATCACAAAATAAACTGATAGAAATATTACAAAAACTTTTAATGACAATTCAGAACTTAAAGACCAAAAGTTAAACAGCTAAACATTAAATGAGGGAAGTTAGTGATGGTGTACAACAAGGCTCAGTACAGGGAGCAACTTTCTTTATTATATAAATGATCATGTAATTCTAACTTTAGCGTGAAAGTTACTGCTTTTGAAGTAATTATAAAATGTAATTTGTTTATTTTGCTCTCGCTTTTATCCTATTTTTTCCTAATTGTAAATATTTGTTACAAACCTCTAAACAGGCAATAAGTTTCAAGGGCACTATTTTTCTCCTAGAATAAACTGTATAGTGTAAATAGTGAATTGATTTTTTTTTAATTTTATTTTTTTATGGAAATAATAATAATGATGATAAAACATATTTAAATTATTTAAAATAAATTTCCTTTTTAACTAATTTCTAATATTAAAAAACTAGCTAATGAGATCATCCTTAAGAAAATGTCAACACTGGACTAATCCGATCCTAATCATTGACGATTTTGTCACAATTTTCATGTAGGAAATGTTAAATTCTATTGGTAGGTCAAGGACCGCTCCCTTGTGTTAATGTGTCAGTTCTAGCAGACCTCGATGGTCTATCTTCACTCATTACGCTTGTGAAGATAACTCGGCTCTGGATCTCGTACCTAAACCAATATAACTTTTCTTGTGACGTCAGGATTAGAAATTACTTTATTGTAGTAGCATCGTAGAGGTTGGTACCTTTACATGCAACATTAAAATATCTCAATTTATAACTAATTCAGCTTGCCACAAGTTGAATAACACTTCTATAACATATTTCATGTTCCTATCTTATTTTTTAGAACTATCGTGTTTACAATACCCTACGAAAACCTTTCAGCTAGCCTGTACAGTAAAATAAATGTATCAAGATTCAAAATAAAATATAAATTACGAAATGTTTTTTTAAGTTATGACAGTTTAAACTTGATTTATTTTCAAATAAAATTATTTTTACATTTACTCAACCGAATTTTTTTTATGGAGTAACAAATTTTAGAAAGTCTGTTGTTGACATAACCAATAAACGACTGGTGCTCTCAAACTAGATCTATGCAAATCGTTGCATGTTTGGAACGATTGGAAATAGAAAAGTAAAATTTAAAATTTATAGATGACTCAAACGGCAAAATGGCAAAAAAGAAACATTAGAAAGCTTAATTTTAATCGGATATGATGTACACCGTGGTCGTTTTTCTCATAGAAGCAAAGCAAGTTTTGGCTTCTATATAAATTATTAATTGCTTTTTTTCAATACAATGAGGATTGTTCATTTTCACTTTGATTGACAATTACCGGAATGAAAATTTCATTAGTTTTTAATGGTATCTAGGATAATCCAATGAAAAAAGTTTGGGGAATGTTTTCACACCGATTCTTATAATAGCGATGAAGAAAGGATCATTTTTCTTGATGGTAAAATATTTACAACAGCATTAAATACGTTTTATATTTAAATTCAATTCAAGAACGTGGACACTAACTTAATACTTTTATATTGTATCTCCAAAACAGAATGAGAAAAATAAAGCACAGGAATAAAATATTTACTGCAAAACGTGGAAAAGAAATTTACGAAATAATAATCCACACCTCAAGGGTACTCTGCTTAATATAAAATCAAATATCGTTAAAATTTTGCTTAATCAATGCTAACACTATTTTTAACATAAAAATTAAAATGGTATTATAAACGTGTATAGCAAAAGAAATATAAAATTCAAAATGTTTTGTTGTTCTAAATAAATGTTAAAAACAAATTGATGGGGGGAGGGTTATCATTTTACTTCAAACACTGTAACACAAACAGACCCATTAAATGTAATGAGTTAGTTCGTTTCTTGGGCCTCGAAAGAAATGTTAAATTGTCTTCATAGACCAAGTGGAACCATACACAGCAAGGTAAGATAGTTTAAAACTGTTGTTACACAAGTTTTCTGAACTTTGTAAGTGTGTATATCACTACTTTCTTGACGTCGGCTAGGGCCTAAACGGGGCTCGTAGATGCGTATATTTTAAAAAGTCTTCACACATTGGTAAATTGTTTCCGACCTTTAAAATAAAGGGTAGTGAGGGCTGACTCAAGCATTTTAAATAGGAACCAATTATGTCGTCAATTTAAACGTTTTAACTAGTAGAGAAGAATCATATAAACAGGAGGTAGCTACGTAAAATGATTACTAATTGAAATTTAAGATAGTACTATTACAATTATTACTTACCTGTTATAGGACAAGTCATTTTGGTAATCGCCAACAATTTCGACTTCTGTTTTTATTATTCAAATTTCATGAACTTTAGAAATTGAAAAAAAGTTATTTTCAACATGCTGTCCTCCGTCGTCGTTTGTATTAAGCACGATATGAGCCACAAAATTTAAGAAATTAACATGAAATTTTGCATTGGAAACTATTGGAATTCAGAAAAATTCAATTGTAAATGTCAAAATTGGGTTCACATTAAACATATGTCATGTGTAATTCAACTTAGAACACACTTAATTAGATAACAATTCGCCTATTTTAATTCTGCATGTAAAGCTACCAACCCTATGATGGCAAATAGCGCAGTTATGGTTAAAAATGTAATATCGAACACAGAATTAAAAATAAAACGTGATGTTCTTATTAATTCCGGCAGGGCCGAGTCACCATCACGAGCGTAGGGAGTGAGGACAGTTCAATATATGTACATCTACTAGGCCTAACTGAAGTCAAGAATGTAGTGGTGTAGAGGTCATCATCATAAAGACATTTAGTTCTCGAATACTCTAATAGCATCAGGATTGGAAATAAATAATAGTTAATCAAGAGAGATCTAGAGAGGGATCTAACCCAATAATAAATTTATAAGAAGTAGATAGGGATTGCCAAGCTCGTATTTACTAAATATATACACATCTACGAGGCCCGTAAGGACTTGGCTGACAACAAGAAAGTTGTAATACACACAAATATAACCTGGCTAACAACTGTATTAAGAAACTTGCCATATAACACTTAAATTCTATACTTATCTTGATCTATCGATAAAATATAACGTTCATACAAGGACCAAAATATTGATTTTTAGGCAATACACTTCGGTGATTTGTTTGTATTACATTATATAATGGGACTGGGTAAGTACAATAAGGGCACATGTTAACTTTTATACTATCTGTATGAACCTATGGAGACGCAGGATCTCCCTTCCCTTCAAGTATTCGACAGTCACATATGTCAACTGTTTAACTTATCATAAATATATGTCATAGGATAACAATTTATTATGTAAAATATTTTTGAACATAAAATGATTCTTTGTAGACGTTCTTCCTCACTGAAAAACCACAATCCCGACGATGTTTAGCAATATGCAAGAACCTTTCTACATGTCATTTCAACAAACTCCCGTGAGACTTTAGGGAGTTTGTCAAATCCTGACATCGCAGTAAATTATATATTAAAAAAAACGACTTTTTTCCCTTTATTCTGTGATATATATATACATACATATACGTATGCCTGAGGCTGTTACATAACAGCTATTACATAATAATATGACTGTTTGGTTTGATCAATTTAGATTTTTTCATTCTAAATATGGCAAGAAACATATAAGTTATTACAACAAACATGTTTTCATTTTGTAATACTAACAAACAGGTAGTATTTTATACATTATCACAAATATGTACATAGAACAATTAGTTTTTACATATTTACATACTCTCTACGATTTTATATGCAAGCCAAACGGGTGGATCAATAATAATAAAGTTTGGTATTCGGGGAAAATTTGGGTATATCTGAGAAAAACACAAAATTACGATTTCTTTACAATATCATCGATTTTGCTAAAATTTCGACATTATAGACACAAAAAAGTGTACAGGTCGAAATCTCTTAAAAGCTTAAGATTCACAAGTTATAAGTATAAATTCAAAAAATATACATTGAAGACGTAATTTTTCAAAATACCCGCTACTGATTTCGTTTAAATTTTACTGAATCTGAATATTACCCAAATCTGTTTGCGAAGTAGTAGGTACAAACATATAACAGTTCAGGATTTAAGGGCAAAAACTGAAATTGAAACTTGACTGCCGTTATTAAAAACTCGATTTTAATAAAATAAAGTTTATTTTTGAAGACACGTTTGTGGTTCAAGAGAAACAAGTTTTGGTCATTTTATTGTAAACATTTTCTTTAATGGCGGCGTCCATAATTCAATTTCGCTTTTTGATTGACAAAAACGAAAATATCGGTTCTTTTTGAGAATAGTTTTGGTTGTTTTTTATTTTGTTTTAGGGATTTAAATAAGTAAGAAAGTTTGTGCAACATCGTTTTTTATTTTTTCAAGAACAGAAACATCAGAAAATATATTAACCTTGTTTTACTGACGGACAGGTGTAAACAAATTAACTTTATTATCAAAAGTCAATAAATCTCTAGTATAATTTACATATTTACAGTTTGGGTTACCGCCATCTGGAATTTTCAATCTTCTTGTGTTTATATTACTCTTTATATGACGTCACAGTTCGTTAGATCTCGCGTTATATGTAAATGTTTAGGATTAGAGAAAGGAAGCGTGAAAACTTGGAGTACAATTTGACTTAGCGGGGAATTGTGGCTTCATGAAGCAGTTGTATGGTGACGTCATTGGAAGCTGTTTTACTTGCTGATATAAACGTAGGGCAGACGACGTTTTGTGAAGGTTAAAAAATATAAGTTGAGTTTATTGTTAATCTCTACAGCCTGACGTGTAACCAGGGTTTTATCAAATTTATTTTATATGACCTATTTTACTCAAAATCCATGGGCAACTGGCATAAAAAAACAAATTATTTTCTTAAAATTAGAACAACGAAACGAATCTAAACAAAACGTGTTGGTTCGTTTCACTACAAAAATGTTAGTTTGTGAATAAAATAGGTCAAAAACCAAAAAAATCAACCATACTTAATTCAGAATATTTTAGAAATTTTATTAGTTTAGAAATAAATAAATAAATATATATATATATATATATATATTATATATATACCTAGACTTTCAAATGTAAGTCAAAATATTTTTTTGCTTATATATTTTTTTTAACGTACTACAACATAAAATACATAAATTCCTTTGGAATGAAACGGGATGTAATAAAAAAAATCTTATAATTAAACCAAACTATATTTTGTCAAGGTTATTAAGACAGATGTTCAAAGGTTTCGTCATTCTACCCTACTCTTTCCTCTTTTCTATGCGTGGCATTTCTTAGCGTATTAACATTAATCTCAGATACGTTTTGAATAATTGTTTCTTTTGTTCTTTAACAGTTGAAGATTAGTTTTGTACGGTACAGTCGATCCTTTAATAAGCCCCACATGTAAAAATCCTTTTGGTTTAGGATGGGAAACCTAGGAGGAGTGGATCCCATGAAGTTGATTTCATTCCTTAACAAGTTAACATTTAGAACAATCAATAACTTTGTCTCATGTTGTTTCAAGTTTTTTTTTTTTTTTTTTTTTTTCAAATTACCTTATCAAATATGATTAAGGTAATATATTAAACCTAAGGGTCACATAGGTTTGTGGGTTTTCCGCTGAGATGTACATTTTTTGCTAAAAGAGATTTCCAAAACAGCCTAGTTG
This sequence comes from Aphrophora alni, assembly GCA_963513935.1. Taxonomy (NCBI): domain Eukaryota; kingdom Metazoa; phylum Arthropoda; class Insecta; order Hemiptera; family Aphrophoridae; genus Aphrophora; species Aphrophora alni. The sequence goes on from OY740766.1 coordinate 138,626,317, forward strand.
TATACATCTCCTGAATGTATCAGCCTGCCATTGCATTTGCCAATATTACATTACTTAAATAAATTTAATATATACATTACTAAACTTCATCTTACTAACAGTAATATAGGAATGTTCGGTTAAAATAAACAAAAACGGACACACTATAACAATTTTATTTTACCATAACTTTCCACTAAAAACAAAAATATGTTTTTAACAAAAGTTTTTCAAACAAAATTTCTCGGGGCTGACGTGGTGTTTGAGGGCATTAATGACATTTTTCAAGAAAGAACTCACTATGCCACAGATGGTCGATGATACGATCATTGGGCATATTGGCTCTACGAAAGATACGGCAAATTCCTTAAAAAGAAAATCACTCCATTATCAAATTATTATATGACTTTGCAATTATATTTGCTGCAGAAATAAAAATTAGTTATCAAACACCAGAACACGATTAACCTAGTTAATTAGTTAGAAATAATCATGATACTTACACAGCTCCAATAATAACAATCTATTACCACCCTCTAAATATAATACCAAAATTTTGGTCTCTTGTTACTTATAGAAAATATTAAATTGTTATTGGTAGATCAGGGTCTCTGGATCTTATCCACCAGTGTAAGTTTGTATAAACCGTTGTTATACTTGATCATTGTAACTCTTAATTGTGTACATTACTTCATTCCTGAAGGGCCTCGTAGACGTCTAGATAATAAAATATATATCTCAAGTGAAAAATATACGACCTAGATAGGGAATCGAACCCAGGACCTTTGGCTTTACGCGAAAATGCTCTACCAACTGATCTATCCTTGATCGCTTCCCAGCATAGGACATACACTTTTCACTTGAATTTGTTTTTTCTGCAATTTTTGAGTTTTGACAAACAAATTACCTCGTTACAAACGACATTGAAACTAATCTGTATACTCAGCTTGCAGCCTTTACGTATGTATTTAATTATATTAATTTATAGTTTTTAAAGTTTATACATTATTTTACCAAGCTACTATTATTGACTATAAACATATTACAAAACATATACGTATCGCCAGAAACGTGTTCCTCAACAAATATAGGATTTTATTAATTTTAGTACATTCTTTTCACTTTCTTTTACCACTTCCTGCATTATCTGAACTTTCTGCTGACGAGTTTCACATAACTTTATTTCCAAAAACAATAATCCAAAACCCAGGTTGAATAGAAATTCAGACAATTCTAGGAAAACCAAAAGAATGTGCTCAATTGAATTATATGCATATTTGTATAAATATAGATTATCGTATGAACATTATTTTTATCAATAAAGTTTTATCAAGTACATTTACGTTCAGTAAAATGATAAATAATTCAACTTACCGATAATGTTGCAAATTTATCCACAAACCATAAGACAACGTTCAACACAGATTTACAATTCTCACATGTATTTCCTTGTAATCCCTGAAAAAAGAACAATAAAAAACGATATAATTATTTTAAATATATTTTACCTGTCGTAACAAAACGGGTAGAGTTTTTCATCGTTTTACTCTAAATCCTATATTACAGCCTGTAACAAATATCTGTAAACTTATTTTCATATACTAATATTTCTCAAGCCAAACCAAAAAGGCAGCTTTCCAAAGTATAAAACAGAGTTCTATAAAAGAATTTTTATAGGTCACACGACGGTGTCAGCAAATAAATTTCCGTGATTTAATCCTCCGTAGGATTTTTTTCTTCTTGTTTAAAGACGAAATACCAATTGAGCATTTTCCCTTTGTTGTGAATAGCAAGAAACCAAGGGCTGATTTATAAAAGAACTAAAATTAATGACAACTGGCCCTTAAAAAATCTCTAATAGCGTTAAGGTCGGAAAAGAAGCGGTGTTTAAGACACCTGATAAGAAAGATGAAAGATATGAATCTAAATCTAGAACTCATCAACTTTTTGGTATTGTCAAACGGTAAAAAATCTCTCATTCATTGTTGCCTTATAAATAAAAAAGAAAAATAACAACAATAAAGACTCTTGAATACTCAAACAGTATCGGAAGATTTGGTCAAGATTAAATAAAAGCGAGAGATCTAACCCAACACAAGTTGAAAAAGGTGTAGATCTAGTTGTGCTGACCCGGGATTGCTAAGCGTTGAATACAACAAATTGTTGTAATGTTTTTCAGTTTCTTAGGAATGTATAAATCTAAATTTGTCGTTTTAAGTGTTGAAATTACAAGTAAGCTCTTAAGTGTTTGCAAACTGTTTTATAAACACTGTAACAGAGACTATCACGTGAGTGTCTAGCTCTGTAACAATGTGTCCTCGTATATCTAAAAGAATGAGTTATATATTATGTTAAATTTTTAATAACTATATAAAACTTACCTGGTTGAATGGAAGTTCCTGGCCTGAAATGACGACCACTAAAATTCCCACTGAAACAAAGTCATTAATACATAAGAAAAATCTTTTCAGATCAAAATGGAATATGAAAATATAAGTACCTACAACTTGAATATATATTTCAAATATACTAACACAATTTTACATTTAGTACCAAAGCCTAAGTAACCGACTTTTGTGCATTCAATTTAGAGGATCTGCTTGTATTGCATTTTATGATGGAGCTGTTTAAATACCACGTAAGCACCAATCAACTTGTTAATAGTAGTTTGTTACATTTCAAAAGAGAGCACGCTTTAGAAAATATTTTTGAATTCAAAAAAGATAGTTTGAATTGATTTAAAAAAAGAAAAAGTTTCCACTTTACATACCTTAAAATTTAACAAAATCGTTCAAAGAGTTTATGAACAAAACTGAAACTAGATAAGGAAATCCAACACATACACAATGAAAGATACAAAATTTAGCAAAGACGTTATAATATTTTTTTTTTTTGGTTTTGGAGATTATAAGATCGATTTCTTTTCTGCCACAATAATTTAATAAAAAGCAAGAACACAAACACTGTTAATTATGCCAATACTTACCAACAAGAACAATGGAGAGTGTTGAAATCATGATGTATCTGTCTGTCTTCTAAAATTTGGAATAAGATAAGGACAACCTTTAAAGATTTCTTAATTTATAGGACAGGATAATCTTTCATTAATTCAAACAATGGTGTGACCAATTCATGCATTGACGAATTGATTGTTTCAGGCAGTGTAACAGTGGACTAACGTCAACTGATGTCATACTTTTAATTGTTTATTCTTTGTCTGCTAAAATACAATGAGTTTGTTTAGAAATCATTGATATAATTATTTTAAAATGACATTAATATTTTGAATAGAATAAATTACAGTAATAATTTAATTTAAAATATTTAATTCTGGGTCAACACAGAAACGATTTTACCCCCCACGGAGATGTGATTAGGAACCATTGGCACCCAAGGCCACTATACAAACAGAGGACTCTAAAAATAGGCGTGCCTATCAGATTTAGTATGTGGACAAATTTGGATTGTATTTTAAAAGTTTTCTAAATGACAAAACGGACCAAATATTTATCATCCGCCAGACAGTGATAAAATATTATGAATTTGATATTGATACGTATTTTATTTAATGATTTCGAAAAGGCGTTTGACAGTATGAATAGAAGGTAACTCTTGGTTATGTTTATAGGCTATGGATTCCTAAACAAACTAATAAGACAATTAATTGATATTTCAAAAAGAACAAGTAGAGTAATGGTTGGGAAAGTGATAAGTAACTCTTTCAGGATTACTGGAGAGATAAGATTTATGCAAATTTAACTTTGCATATGGCTGTAGGCTTATCAGAAAATATTATGATACAATATTTACTCTGTCATGGTAGTCTTTGTTTTAATATACATAATTATACGTGGCTACATGTTTCACTGCCACGGGAAGTATCATCAGACCAGTTTATTCATGTTCACTAAAAACTCATTGATAATTTTAGTGACGATTTGGTTCCCGGGATTGACACCGTTTGTTTTACATCTAATTTTGACTTGTACAGATAACTGAGCAATATATAGACAACGGATTTTGATGATTAAGATTACGATTTTGGCAAAATTTCAACACAATCTGTGTTGATAGTTTAATTGGGTCTAGATTTTTATAACAGACATTTTGTGTTTAATCGATAACTCTTGATCTTCCAGTTTTGGAAGATGGCAAGAAATATATTTTGTTTATCAACTTTGTTTATTTTTGGTAACATCAATTCGAAATTTAAACCTTTAGAATAGTTTTAAAAAAAATAGTTTAGCGTTTTGGTTTTATATGAAATGTTACGAAAATTGGAACTACAATCATATATTTGAATTTATTATTAGATGTACCCGCGGGTTCGTACGCGTGAAAGTTAAAGTGTGTGTAAATATCTTTAATTTGTCTGTCATTCTGCTAGTGTTGACAATTTGGATTATTTATTTTACTCGCATAGTATAAAAAGTAATGCTTAAGTTTGGTAGTCAGAAAAATTTGGACCTGCAAATGATCATATTTCATATCCTCAGGAAGAGAGAAAGTGGTATTTGACATGCTGTCCATCCGTCGTCGTTGTCGTTGGATCTATACCCAAGCACGATAATAATTAAGACTAAATATCGCCCAGTGGTCGAAATTCGACCAAAAATTCAGTTGATCTGGACTCGATTATTTTAAAAATATATTTTTTTGTTTTTCATTTTTTAAATTTATTTTATTGTCCATATTTTAATATTACTGTTATACAATATTTGTATATTTATTTTGTCACTAAACAGTTTTAAAATTAATTAAAACAAAATGATTATATCTTGTTTATTTTCACTTTATTCATAGATATAATATGTAGCCTACATGAAATCACTTACATTGGTAAAATTAAAAAAAAAAAAAAAAAAAAAAAAAACAGTATGTGACATTTTTTAAACAAATCAACTTGAATGATTTATATGTTTTGTACTAAGCAAATTGTATTAGAGATTTAAAATTTTAGAATACACAATATTTTTTGTGAACAATCTTTCATCTTTGGCCAAACGCCCTGTGTTCTAAAATATAAAATTTTAATCCACCGAAAGAACGTACACGACTTGTCCATGTGTGAAAACTGGCTGTAACAAAATTCCAACTTTATTGAAAGTTTGACTCTTTGACTTATATATTGTCATAGCAAATGAATTTTGGAAACTGAGTTCTTTGAAAATCAAATGGTAAAATAATACAAATAGGTCAAATTTATACGCGGAATCAAATTCGTTCACCGCGTGTAGTCTCGGTTAAAACTTCGCAATCAATTGCATTTCAATACATAGCTCGAACTCGCATTCTTGTAACATTAACTAATGATTTTGAAGTATTCAAATTTATGATTAGTAGAACACGTCTTCTGTACATAGGAACACATTGAAAGATTGCGGGTGTGGATTCCTTTGGAAAATCTCTGTAGCATTTTCCATCTCTCATGCAAACAGAATTTGTATTTAACTGGCCGCATGGACCATGCATCATATGTTTTATAACATAATCACGCAACTTTGGTTGTATGTCAAAGTCTGGAAATTCTGCACACACAACTTTATCAATGTCAGTTGTACCAAAAATTCTGTCATTCTCTTCCAAAGTGAGCAAAATATTCACATCAAGCAAGCCTCGTTTTTGAAATTCTATTCTATATATTAATGCTTTACTTTACCGAAAATATCTTTCTGCATGATTGATGAATTTAGCTCTTTTAATTTAGCGTTAATTACACGCACAATAGTTTCAGGGCTAAAATTTGCCGTTTCCACAGTTCCCGCAAGAAATCGAGTAATTTCAGGTCATTGTGGATTACAAGTCATCGTGATAAATAAAGTAGGTTTGCCATGAACTTGAACAATTGTCATTGCATCTAAATAGTTTTGAAACATATTTCTTGGAGACCCATCAAATGAAGATGTAAAATAACTATTCGGCTCACAGTATTATCATCACCGCCACTGGGGTTCAATTCCAAAAAATTGTTATATACCTCTGACCGTAAAGCTGATTGATTTTGCCGAATAAAATGTAATCTGGTGCCTTCATATTACATTTAAAATAAAATGATAGTAGTATGCACATACATATCAACTATCCATTGCAAAAATAATTTCTGCAAGTGGTCTAAAATACTTAAGTCATCTCGAACTGCAAGTCTGTAGCATGTATATTGTAGCATGGTAACTTTAGTTCTAGGCGCTCTCGAAGAGGACGCACTTAGTATGTTGTATGACATATTACCATGCCACCCTGTATCTCCATTTGGAAATAACATCGGATAAGCTAGTAGAGGATCAAGAGATGAATCCAAAACAGAGACATTTCGTACTGTACCATTTACTTTTGAAAACGCAATCATGTTTCGTTCAAAGGGTGGCTCACCATCAACATTACTGAAAATGACAGCTACATCTGTTTGAACTGCATCATTGTATTGACGGATATCTAAATCATGATTTACTTTAACGACCAAACAAATCTTCTTGCTTTGATGTCCAGGAATATTGCAGTGTTGTCTCATTGTATTAAAGGATTGCACATAAGGATCTACACGTTCCAATTCAATAGCAATGTTGTACAGCAAATTCCTATCGCATATATTATTTGATTTCTTACTGAATCTGTAATCTACGGTGGTGTCTACGTCATAGAAATATAACTGTGCATAAACTGGTGCATTTAACGAAGTCATTGGACTTGCTCTGTGGTAGATTATGTCAACATTTTAAAATGTTACACACCACGTGACGTTGTGTTGGTGATTTTCACCTCAGAGCTGACCATTGCAAACGATGAATTGTAATTACAAATGTTTTTAAAGAAATTCATTGATCTTTTTTAGATATTCTGATCAATAGTAATCGTTGTCTCACGTTGGGTAACTTCTGATTGGAAATGTTTATCATTACAAAAAATACACTTTAAACTCATAAGTCCAATATCAAAACTATCAAAATTAGATGGAAACATTCTTAGAGCAGATATGGCGTGACGAAGCTACATTTTGGAGAAATTGTGAAGTTAACCGCCACAAAATGAGGTACTGGGCTCATGAGATCCCGCACAGTATTCAAGAGGTTGATAACCGGAGGTACTGGACTGTGAATACCTGGTGTGGTATTGTTCGCATGAGAATTGTAGGTCCTTTTTTCTTTGCAGGACGCCTGGATGGAGAGACTTATAACATTTTTTTAAATTAATCACTTGCCTAACTTAATAATAGATGTACCTGACTAAGTTGTTGCCAATATGTGGTTTATGCACGACGGTGCTCCGGCTCACCACTTTCACAACGTACGACAAATGCTTGATAAACAATAACTTTGGAGATGAGTTGGAAGAGGTGGTCCAGTTAACTACCCACCAAGATCCCCTGATTTGTATGGACTTTTACTTATGGGGTAGGCTGAAAGACTTAGTTTATTCTTTACGATCGACAACACCCGAAGATATGATGCAGTGAATCCGGAATGTTATAAATTCAATCAGCCATGAAGAAGTGTTGCGAGCTGTAAAATAAATAGCTTCAGTTCCAAGTGTGTTTAGAAAATGACGGACTACAATTCGAGCACCTAATGTAGCAAAATCAGTGAAAGGTAAGATTATGGCTAGTTCAGAGGACATTCAGAGCTATGAAGCTTATTCAACAGTGTAGACAAATTTTTGATTTAATTTCATTTAAAAATATCGGTTAAAGATAATTAACTATTGTTTGCGCCAAAATGTTCAGGGTATATAAACCTTTAAATTAATGTATCATACAACCCATGTTTACATTTGAAAATTCCTTAAAAAAGGAATCCCTACCCCCCAAATTGGGCCTTTTTGGGGCATTTTTCAAAATTGAAAATAATTTTATTGGATTCTGTGAGGACAAATTAAGTAGAAATGAGAAAGAAAAAGTGTTAAAGTAAGTTAGTAAACCAGTTATAAATACTGCACGGGTGGTCTGCCTCACCCTGTATATAAAAAACAAATACCACTTAACACTTCGTTTAAAACTTCACTTAAAATCTATTTTGTTGATATAAATTTGTTCTAGGTTACAAAGGATAATTCTTCGGTTACACGTTCCCTATTGCCATTTAATATGTGTGAAACATCTGTCCTTCATGTTTTGCTAGCACTTGTTATGACAACAGCTGTCAAAATATAATGATTCAATCAATTACTGTTCTTCCATAAGATTAACATTGAAACTTTGAAGGCCTGAGGGGCGTAGCCCTGAGGGCCGATGTATATTATAATGGGTTTATGTTCATCTACAGGACACTACCTTTCTAACGGTATGCGCGAATTTCTCCTACGATGCACATAAGCTAAGAAAAAAGGAGGACAAATTTTGTGCTTGCCTATTAATATGAAGATATTGTGAACATGAAATTTGGTACAGGGTATTTCAGTATGCACATATAGAGTACTATCGAAATTCAAAAAATCTAATGAAGTAGGCCTATTTCTCACTGAGCAGATGTGTTTTTCGAGGGGGAAAAGTTTATCAATTATAAAGTTTAATTCACCAAGTCTAATGCAATGAAGTATTTCTCACTGAGCAGATGTGTTTTTCGGGGGGGGGGGACAAGTCTATCAATTATAAAGTTATAGTTCTTTAAGTCTAAAGCGATGAAGTACTTCTCACTGAGTAGATGTGTATTTTCGGGGGGGGGGGTATTTAAATTATAAAATTCTCGTTCTTCAAGTTTAAAGCGATGAAGTATTTCTCACTGAGCAGATATGTTTTCGGGGGGGGGGAGTTTATCAATTATAAAGTTCTAGTTCTTCAAGGCTAAAGCGGTTTAGTATTTCTCACTGATCAGAAGTGTTTTTCGGGGGGAGGGGAGTATATCAATAATAAAGTTCTAGTTCTTCAGTCTAAAGCGATGAAGTACTTCTCACTGAGTAGATGTGTATTTTCGGGGGGGGGGGGAGTTTATCAATTATAAAGTTCTAGTTCTTCAAGTCTAAAGCGGTGAAGTATTTCTCAACAAGCAGATGTGTTTTTCGGGGGGGGGGGTGTTTATCAATTATAAAGTTCTAGTTCTTCAAGTCTAAAGCGGTGAAGTATTTCTCAACAAGCAGATGTGTTTTTCGGGGGGGGGGGGAAGTTTATTAATTATAAAGTTCTAGTTCTTCAGTCTAAACCGATGAAGTACTTCTCACTGAGTAGATGTGTATTTTCGGGGGGGGGGGAGTTTATCAATTATAAAGTTCTAGTTCTTCAAGTCTAAAGCGGTGAAGTATTTCTAATCAAGCAGATGTGTGTTTCGGGGGGGGAGAGTTTATTAATTATAAAGTTCTAGTTCTTCAAGTCTAAAGCGATGAAGTACTTCTCACTGAGTAGATGTGTATTTTCGTGGGGGGGGAAGTTTATCAATTATAAAGTTCTAGTTCTTCAAGTCTAAAGCAGGAAGTATTTCTCAACAAGCAGATGTGTTTTTCGGGGGGGGGGAGTTTATTATTTATAAAGTTCTAGTTCTTCAAGTCTAAAGCGATGAAGTACTTCTCACTGAGTAGATGTGTATTTTCGGGGAGGGGGAGTTTATCAATTATAAGTTCTAATTCTTCAAGTCTAAAGCTATTAAGTATTTCTCACTGAGCAGATGTGTATTTTGGGGGGGGGGGGAGTTTATCAATTATAAAGCTTAATTCACCAAGTCTAATGCAATGAAGTAATTCTCACTAAGCAGATGTGTTTTACTGGGGGCAAGTTTATTAATTATAAAGTTCTAGTTCTTCAAGTCTAAAGCGATGAAGTATTTATTCCTATACAGATGTGTTATTTGAGAGGAGGGGAGAAGTAAAAATCTAACATAGACAAAGAATTACATCCGATCCTCTCAACAGTGTAACAGTAATTTTACTCATTAAAAACAACTATGATACCTGATTGTAACCGTATCATGTAGTAAAAACTTATATTTTGACCTTAAATAGTAGAACAAACGACTCTATCTATATAGTGTAAAATTGAAGTAATTTTATTTTAAGGTATTTAAAAGCATATGTAATCTACAGTATACAAATTATAAAGTATAATATTATAGAAGTTCACTATAATATTAATTTTACTCAAGCTTGATTTAACTATTGAATTCTATTAAATTTAACAATCTTCCAACAGTTCAAAGAATTCTATTAATTTCCAAAAGGTTTTAGAGAGTTTAATTTAGTTTTTTGAATAAACTTGACATGAAATATAATCGGAAGTGTCACGAATATAGATTAGACACTAATATCAGTCGTTTTCGATTATTTTTAATCGATTATTTAATAATTACCCCTTGCCACCCCTTCCCTAGGGATAATTACTGCTAGAGTATTTTGTTCCAGATTGTAGAAAGTTTGATTATAATTTTTCTAAGGGTTACAAAGTTATGATGGAACACACTTACACAGGGTATCCAACCATTTATAGATATATAGATATTGTCATGTAAATTTGTTTAAAATTACATTAAAATTTCGTTCACTCATATATAATATCCTGTAATATTATATGTAATTCCATTTTATTTCTATGTAACAGTCCACTACTTTCATTTAATGTAAGGTCTGTGATATTTTTTGCAGTGATGATATTATAACATTACAATCGCGTTAATAATAGGAATAAATTATATTTTAGACCTAGTTTTAAAGTTTTCTAATTAATACTGAAAATATATAATTTCAATAGTTAACTCAATTTGTTCTTCTTTTATTAATTTGTCTTGTAAAATTGTGTATAATTTAAAATTTGTTCATCCAGAGATCATAAAATGTAATGTTAAGTAGTATTTAGCTAAGTAGTAATGGATGTAGGTAAGTATTTTATATTTGTCTATTCTATATTAGGAATGCATTAAAACTGCAAACAAGTCATTTTATTTCAATAAAACAGGTCTTGAAAGTTAATCCATTATTTGGTGTCTCCTTGTACAACTTACACTGCTCTATTATAATAAGTATTAGATAGTTGCTTCATAACCGTTTTACCATTATTTCATTTATTCTAATTAAGGACATTTTTGTTTAAATACAGTCTTTCCCATAGATCTTTCTACAGATGCATCTTATCTGATCATTTTCTAATCATAGTTTAATTGGTATTCTTGAGAATGCTAAGTACGTTTCAGGAGCTACACAATGAGATGACCTGATCAACAAAAACTATTTTGTTCGCAAAAAGAACAATAACTCTATACATTAGCATAAAGTTGTTTCCATGGAAACATTTGTATCTTTTCACTTTTTCATGGGATAAATTTTAAGCAACTCCTGCAAAACATGTACACACGCTCATCAGGCGATGTTTCTCTTACAACTTTTTTATTACTTTGCATGCTCGCCATTGCTATATTGTTCATTATTACTTACGTAGTGTTGAATTTCATATATTTGTGTGTTTACATATTTTTGTCATTTACTGAACTAGTATGTAATCTTACATTGGAGTTAATCTTCGGAACAATACAATTATTTTATAGTTTAATAACCAAATGTGATGATAACAGGCAGGCTACAATTTAATGAAACTCTAAACAGTGTGAATAAATGCATGTGCGGTAAAATGTATTCAAATGGAGAGTAAATTAATTTTACAATAATTGTTGTATATTATTATTTTTAGTATTATCACAAAATAAACTGATAGAAATATTACAAGAACTTTTCTGTGTACACGTCTACAAGTATTGATCAAAATAATAGCTGAATTTTGACTTATTAAATGATAAACCTTAAAAAAAATTGTAAAAATGTCCTCAAATTCTTAAATACCAAAATGAAAATTCAGAACTTATGGAACAAAAAGTTAAACATCTAAACAATAAATGAGGGAAGTTAGTGATTCTGTTCAACAAAGCTCAGTACTGGGAGCAACTTTGTTTATTATATAAACTAGCATCTCCCGTCGCGGCTTTGCCCGCGAATCATTCAAGTTGTAATCTATACGTTTATTAAATCGCATGTTTTGATAAAAAAGTTTAATATTACTTTAATCCGGCTAATTTTAATGTAGTGTGTAATATTTAAGAATACAAAATTTGTGAATTGAATGATAGAGTAATTTCAGAAACAGAATTTATTTTCTAAATCTGTTATTTTCATCATGTTTACTCATCAATAACTTAAAGTTACTAAAGTTGAAAAATATCAAAAGGCAAAGTAAACAACAACAAAAATTCGTAATTATTCTAGTTATATGTAAATTATATTATACTATTTAAGAATTCATACTATAAAATACTAAAGAAAAATTTAATTATTTCACAATTCAAATAAAAAAAATTGAACTAAAAATGTACTTATTTAGTATTTAAAACCTCTTTGTAAACTAAATTTGTTGTCTTCCCTTTAGGTGCTAAAATCACTAAATTATTAGCCAATTTTCAACTTTTAAGCCCCTTTTTCTCTTTTCAAACACTTTATTATTTTTCCAAGCGTAATAAGATGGAACTTCTGAATAAAGCAGGGTCTTGGTAAATTCGTCTTTTTGGCACAACTCATAAAAGGTTAAAAGTGAAGTTTGAGGTGGATTATTAACTCTTTGAGCTAAATTATCTGAAGTGAAATAGACACTTTGACCATTTTCTAAATGTACAGCAAGGTGAAAAACGGTAGGATATCACTCATGAATGGGAAACCAAGTATTCGCCAAACTGCTTCAGAGCTGCTGATATAACGGCCACTTTCATATTGACTAACTTCATTTATTTCATTACTTTTATTTTGTAATTCAAAGACTGCTTGATCTGTTCCTTTATTAATATATTTACAGATGTATTTAATAGATTTTACATAATTACAAACTTCAATGTTAATATGGGCATTGAAAGTGCGAGATAAAACGGGGTTGTAAGGTACAACCCAACTGTTATCTATATCCATATATTTTATTTTCACAGTAAATCCACCTTTCTCTTGAGATAACTTTCTATATTTTGGGTAACCATCTTCTCCAGTTTGTGTTTCTTTCAAAAAGGGTCGCGGATACTTTTTGCTGCATCGCCCATTTTTCATGCAAGGAGAATTCATGTACAAAGTACCACATGGACCGTGAATCATATTAGTCTTAACAATTTCGTGCAAAAGAGGATCTTTATTGATATCAGGTATTTCTGCAGAGACCACTTTATCAGTTAAACTTGGTACCAGGCGATCTTTTAACGAGTGCGTGAGGTAATCCACGTTTTTGACACTCAACTGTGTACATGAAGCACTCAACCTCACCGAAAACGCTGCCTTTTACTAATAGATCTTTCATAGCTTTCAGTTTAAGGTGGAATACCCTGGCTATAATGTCATGCCGATCTTGAGATTTCTGACCAGGAAATAATACACCTTTGAACTCTGTCCATTTCGGATCTCATGTAACTACGCATCTAAACATGCACGCATGCAGGTATACAAAAGAATACCTGCATGCGTGCATAATTAGATCTGTTCCTAAAGTACACACAGCATAGTATATTATACAATTGGTTTAGAATTGAGAAACAACTTGACCTATTCTAAGAGAATAAACTTTATAATCAGCATAGCTGCTTAATAAAATTTGTTTTTCTTTTTGTATTTAATACCCTTTAAAATTAAAATTTCGCAAAATCCTTTCTTAGTGAGCGTCTATGACCTCATGCAAATATGCCTTTAAATTTTGGTATCAATATCTTTGTTGGTTTTTGCTCTACGTTGATTCTCTCTCAGTCATTCATTCAATCAGTCAGTCAGGACAAAGCCGTTTATATATATAGTGATGATCCTTGTAATTCTAATTTTAATGTGAAGGTTACTGCTTTTGAAGTGATTATAAAATGTAATTGGTTTATTTTGCTCTCGCTTTTATTCTTTTTTTTCCTAATTGTAAATATTTGCATTAGAACCTCTTAACAGGCAATAAGTCTCAATGGCATTAGTTTTCTCCTAGAATAAATTGTAAATAGTGCTATTATTATTATTATTATTTTATTTTATTATTTTATTTTTTTAATGGAAATGATAATAATAAATTCTATGCAAAATATTTAAAGTAAAATTCCTTTTTAACTAATTTCTAATATTAAAAAACTCGCTAATGAGATCATCCTTAAGAAAATGTCAACACTGGACTCTTACCAATCCTACTCATTGACGCTTTTGTCACAATTTTTCGTCACTTTATCCTATATCTTAGGAACAAACAAGTAGTTCGATTTTAATAAAATTTGTTCTACAAACTCATTTGTACAAACTATTAAATGGAGTTAATATTTGCAACCATAAGTATAAGCTTTTGAGTATAATTTCTCAAACGTCCAACAAGATCCAATTAAGTCTTATTTTAAATATATTTTAGCACAATCCCCATCTAATGTTGTTCGTAATTGTTTTCATCGATTTATAAAACAATTAGGTTATTAAAACAAAATGGTTAAACTCATAACCTCAAACTTTGTACCCAAACACATTAACTCGAAACGTGCAGTCGCTTAAAATAAATAATACAACTTTATAAGGCATGGAGAGAGTTTCACCAACTAGGAATAGTAAGAGAGCTCCAATTAAATATAATTGTGTAAACAATACGTAACCAGGAGACAAATAAAATGAAAAATCTTAAAATGAAAAATAAAAGGTGTTTTCTAAAACTTCCACACGGTCAGTTTTTACCTGGCATATAAATAAATACATCCATAACTCGTTACTCTTTGATTTTGTTCAATTGTGAGAAACATTTTCGAATTTCAGTGGAATATAAATAAATTATTATTTACCATAACTGTTACAATGTTTAATTTCTTATTATACTAAATTTAACTTGTAAATATACAAATTAGAGTGAAAGATGAATAAGAGTTGGGGCCCTTTCACAACAAATTAGACCACCAGATACCAACTGGGTTAAAGGGTAGTTTTTCCGTTAAAGCTGTCACCATTCCAGTGTGTATACATACATCGATGGCTAATAGCATAATGCTTACATTTTGAACTCCTTCAGTGGTAATTCATAGTGATATTGCAAGAAGTAAGCCACCCATTTAACTTTTATTATTTCCCCCGGTGAGTGGTGTACAGTAGCTGTGGTATTATTTACTATTTTTGTTTTAAAGTTTTTTGATAATGATGGATTGTTCGTATTACTAATATGGTTTCATCGGACATTTTCCATTGCTTGTTTTTTAAGTTAAAATAGTACGAAGATTGTCGGAAAAACACTTCTTATATTTTCCAAGTGTGCTTGGAATTTAATTTTTGTATTTTATTATAAAGTGTAATAATTATCAGTACTAAGAGTATCAGAAATTTTGCTCTCTTACGTTTCGGCATAAAGGATAACCGTGGCATTGCCTTTATTTGCGAATAAGTTTTTCACAGATTCGTCCAGTTTTACTTCGGATATCGTCTTTAAAGTCTTCACTGAATATGTCATTTTGGAGAGTTTAGTTTTTTTAAGCAAAATCCTCGCTTAGCGTCCGAATTGCTCGGTTCCTTCCGGTCATAACTTTTTTCACCCCTTTGACTGAGTTTTGAATGATGAGGCTTAACCTTGAGTTCTTTTCTTGCGTTATATTTTTAATTTTACGGTGTTCGGATGTCCCTGGAGTCGCTGCTGGTGTCTTTCTGCGTGCTTTTTTATTACTTCTTCAACCGTTTCGATCTTCAAGTCTCTGTGTATATTCGAGTTCCTGGATGAACCCAGTCCACTTCGTCGGCTTAAGAGAACCAAACCAGCGGATCTGAAGTAGTTCAGTAATCTGGGAACAACCACTGGGCTGTTACCCATCAAACAGTGAATTAGTCAGATAGGAAGTTGCTAGATCAGATAAGCTCAGTTGTAACATTTTGTAAAAATAAAAAAATAAAAAAAAACATTTAAGTTTTAGTTTCTAATACAGCTCTAGACTACTGTTTTTATCTTTTTTTTATGTTCTACTTTCGAACTTGATAATGAGAGTTGATTTATACTCTCGAAACGTCGTGTATTAATTTTCTCTACACAAATTAAACCCTAATAATATTATTATTTACTGTTACTCTATTAATATTGCTGTGCTACGTATAACCTAACCTAAACAGTACTAACAATGTGTTTTAAAGATCCGCTTATTGAATCTATTAAATTTCCAACGAGCAATTCAAACTAATCATGGAACTTGTAGGTTTTTCCTTGTTATTTAAAAGTAAAAAATTTTGACATCATTGTATTATAAAAATAAAATTAAGAAGGGAATAAAAATAAATACACCTAGTTCTCTAATACTTTAGTGGTGTCGGGTTTGGAAGAAAACAACAGTTTATTAAAAGAGACTAAATAGGAAACATGAAAGTGAAGGATCTAACCCAAGACTACATAAAAAATTCTAAATCCAGCTAGTTCCCTAGGGATGCTTGTGTTCACTACAGTGAAACCCTGAGGGATATACACAACTATTAATATATAGTTATTAATATATATATATATATATATATATATATATATATATATATTGTATATAATTATATTTTTAGATAAATTCATAGCCTCTTAAAAACTACTTTACAATAATTAAATATTAATAAATCACTTAAAAAAATAATTTAACTAACAACGAAACCCTCAAAAGGCCTGTGATGAGGTTAAACTATCTTAAAAATAATAACAAAAAGTATTCATTGAAAAAATATAATACAAAAAAAAAATACATATACCATCAACCAGGCTCCAACTTGTGTAATCTTTAACGGTTCAATAATTCAAGCTATACCGCACCCGACCTAGATTATTCGCCTGTTTAATACCATGAAATAATAGTTTTGAACGTGAATATTTTGTAATATAAATCTTAAATAAATCGGTAAAATTGATGGTAGGTCAACCTAAATCGGTGCATGAAATTGATATAAATGAAAAGAAGAAATTTACCGGACCACAGTTCATTATCAACACCGTGCCTTGACTTGTCTTTACAACCCCTATGACTGGACTTCCCCTTTGATTTATCCCTGATGATCTGGCTCTTGAAACATTCATCCAACGTCTTCTAGATAAAAAGGTTGACCCTCAGGAAAATTATTAGAAATGTTTTCAAGCAATGTGAACGAAATAAACTGATCTCTTTTCTCAAAGTATTGAAGTGTGTATACAACAATAATGTATTTCGAAACATCACAATATTTTGCATATAATTAGAACTCGACAGTGTTGATAGTGAGGAAGCATACTTTCAATTTCTGACCTGATTTTAATGGTTTAATTGTTCAAACATTTTAAATACTCTGTAACAAACTTAATGGCTGTTAGAGTTGCCGTCTCCTTAGTGTGTCACCTATTGTTTGCGAAATATAGATCTCACGCTGTTTACGAAGAACCCGTTTTACTTACGTTAGCACTTGGTATGTACCTGTAAAAATAAATATTTTAATACCGACATTGGCATATTTCTGAAATGTTTAAAATAAAAGCAATCTCTTTAATCCCTGATTATTATCCTTTACAACCCATCTCGATTTTTGTAGAGATGGAAAAGTGAAGAAAATATAGATAACATAGTATTGTAATAATCTTAACTGATGTAGCTGTATTAGCTGTATAATTTTTGCAATAACACACAGCATTTTTTTATTTAAAAGATAAAAAGTAACAAAACACTCCTCACATTTCAGCAATCTTTTTATTTTACTCTACAAAATTCAGATTCTTTCTACGTAGTTCGATAAATTGGGTATAAAGTAGTTATAAATTACGTCAAAAAGCTTCTTAGGTATATAATGTTTGGATTTAATTTCAAAGTTATAAGGAATTAAATGACGCCTATAAATTAAAAAAATTCTACAAAAGAATAAAGTAATCTTTGTATGAAAAAGGGCCTGCAGAACGTTCTCAAACCCATCCCCTCAGAAACTTAAGTGCGTCTGGTTATTTCAAAGAGTTACCTTTCTTCATGTGGTCTTGGGGTTACATCCCTCTCTTTCATCTTTCCTATCATGTCTCTCTTCACCAATTTTTGTTCTCTTCCGACAAAGATAGTTTTTGAGTATTCGAGGGTTAGGTTTATAATTGGCTCTTTTCTACCTTTTTTTTATTAGCCAATGATGACCGAAAGGGTTTTGCCTGTGAACTAAAAGACGGATATTTCTGCGATAAATTTTCTTAATACATCAAATAACTTTCTCTATACTACATATATATGCGCAAAGTAAAAGTAGTTTATACGAAAAGAAACATCCCCTGATAAGTAAATAAACATATTGCAAGACATCATAATTAAATTTAATATACTGCAATTGCTTTTGTGTACAATTCAGCCCCAACTCTCTCGCCCTCATCCCTTTAAAGTTATTATCTTACACAATACATTCTCAACTCCTCATTAAATGTCCTATAAACAGAACTATCGCCTACACAGCAGAGTTGTGGTTACTTCAAGAATGTCTTATAATATGTAATAGGGGATCTTGTCTAATACCAAATTCCTGTTTGTTGTGATAATTGTAAGTGAGCGGTCTCACAAGTTATATAGGACGATTCGGGAGCTGAAAATAAGAAAACAAGTGTATATAAAACGTATTTCTGAAAACGCTTCGTTTTCCGTCTGTCGGCCGTTAGTGCTTTAACAAGAAACATATGTTTGGAAGTCGATATTGTATTAAGTTAAGTTTTGGTATACACAATATTTATGTAACTTTTTACCCGTATACCAGGAAACCAAGTCATTATTTTGTACATTTTCAAAATATCGGACGTATAAAATGTTGAATATCTTGTAAGTCAATAAAATCTCACATTTTGTACTTCCTCTATACAGCTAGTATAATTAATTATTAAGGGAATGATTTTCAGTTCATTTTAGAGGTTCATTTTTTGAGTTTTTCAGTTCATTTTCACTTATCGTACTTTATTTTTAAAATTTTATCAATTAAATTAAATCAGAGTTTAACTTTAAAATACGTTAGGTTGTTAGTGACAGCTGAGGTTTTACAGCTAAAAATTCTGTGGCAAAATAAGGGGTTAATTTATTTTCCTATCAAAAATATTTTATAATATTTTTTGAAATTTAAAATACACTCTTTATCTGAATAAATTGACTCAAAATGAAACTAACTCTATTATAAATCGAATCTCCATTTAGAGCCTAATAATCGATATATCGTCTATTATCTCCCGCCAGTTTAATCCATAACACTAAATTGCATTTGGTTTTAAAATACGTTCTATAATTTCTTTTAGGATTGATTAATAATGACTAGTCGCCAATACATCGATTGTCCGTTTAAAATATCTGTCACACTTATACTAAAATAAATTTGTAAATTCGTACTTTCTGTACAATTGATTTCTATAAAACCGAGTTAATGTTAGATGTCTTGTCTTATGTAAGATCCTTCTCGGGTCTTCCAACCCTTCTTCTCTTCCAATTCTGACACTTTTGGAGTATTCAAGGGCTAAATGTTTTATACTTTAACCAACAAGGAAAATCTACTCTTATTAACCACCATTTATTTATAGTGGGTCCTCCCTCCTCTTTATTACAGATTGGAAAGAATTAAACTACACAAAAATCTCCTTGCATCCTGGATAGGATACGAAACCAAGATCGCATGCCATTCTTCATTAGAAAAGCGAAGCCTTAAACCATTGAGGTACCAGACACTTGGAAATAATTACTTTAACAGAATATTTGAGTAGTAAAATTCCTAATTATTGAATGTTTGTTTTATTGATCTAACAGTAATTGAGATATTTTCGACAGGAAAAACTATGGATCGAAAAGTTTTAAAGCGCCTCCATTTTGAGAATGTTTGGCTACAGACTGTAAACTGAATTATTATTTCCGATTGTTTTTTTATAGAACTGTACATTATATCATTTCAGGATTAAAAGAAACCAGGAGAGAGAGGTTGATGATATATTTGTAAAATTAATCCCGTGACAGTTAGTTCTGATTGTAAGCTTAACGTTGGTTGCATGTCATAAAGTAATTATATTGTAATCTCGGGCATAGCCACAACGCATAACATACAATTACTGCTAAGCATAGGTCATAGCTTTGTGACTAAAACCCTTGTATTGGTCCATGTAGTAGGTGGGAATTATCACCCATTCATACTGACTCCATACTGTTCAGTGCTTACAGATTTTATGGATACACATTACCAAAAGGAAACTGATAGGAGTTATACCATATTTATGATCAATGTTGGCGCTATGGTGCGCCAATTATCTTTAAATAAAATTTACAATAATAAAATTATCCTAAAAAATCTAAAATTAAACACTTGTTTCACTTATTAGGAAAAGGATGTGGTTCATTAAACAATTTAGACAAAAATATATTTGAAGTATTGAGTGATGTATAAAACTCGACTAATGTCCTTTTATTCTTCCAAGGAACATAGCTTAGAGATGTAGGATCTCCAACTCACCCTGTCCAGGCGCACCTTCACCTCTCTCCACATCTTAGTCCTCAATCGCAACTCACTCTACATCGTTAGCCTCCATGTCATCTTTGGATGTTCTCTCCTGTGTCCCTGGAGATTCCATTATAAGAAAGCTTGCCTCACATCTCCATCATCCCTTTCCTAAAAACATAGCCAAACTCCACTTCCTTTCCTTGATTTTTTGCTCTTAATGATCTTTCATTCGCTCGTTCTCACAGGTGCTGGTTCCTGACTACTGAGGGCCATATTATGTTGAATATAAAATTTAGAGATTTATTCGTGAAAGTTTGTTTTACTTTCGTTCTTATACTTGACTTTTTCAAGTCTCACAAACTTATTCTAAATGTAGTTATAAACATTTACTTTGTTTTAGTTAATGCCTATTATTGGTTCTTTAGCTATCCTATACCAAACCTTCTATTTCAAGTTCCAAGGCATACGGTTGAGCTTGAGAGAAATTTTAAACTCCTGGATTTTTATCAAGGCGGCGTGTCGGAAAGGACTAATTTGGTCGATTGTCAATTCAACTTAATGTTTGTTGACAGTCGTACGAAATGTATTGGACTTTCGAGGTAACTTGGAACAGGTACCACAGTTTCAAGGCAATCCTACTATTTATTTAGTCATTCTTTGGTCTATCTACTTATTGAACACTTAATCTGGCAGCGGGTCAATGCTGGGGAAATTGTGTTAGAGGACTAGTTTTTCGCTGTTCAGTTTTTCGTTCCGACATGGCTCTGTAGCCAGCTCATAAATCCAACAATTTACAGCTTTAAATTATAAGAAAAGGGTCAGTAAATGTTGCTGGTGAGTGCTATCATAACGGGTTTAGAGTTACTGAAGAACATAACTCTCTAGGCAGTTAGAGACCTACTATGGATCCTTTGTAAACTGCAAGTCTTTCGTTATCATATATGCTTGCGTTTGTGTCAATTGCAAAAGAAATCTCAAATTGGTTGCAACAGAACCCAGTGTCATTTACTCCGTATGGGTCAGTGCAAGAACCATCGATGTAAATATGAATACCGATTAAAGTATGTGGATGATGTTGATTACGTTCATCTTGAGATAAAATGTATTCTACTTGGTCTTCGTGTAGTTATGCTCTTGAAGGACGGGGTGTTTTAACTGTCTTTGAAAACTGCACACTTAAACTTCTTGAGTTTCAACTTCCAGATTACATTTTTACTTTTTCCCATTCGGTTGATCACTTGCAGCCACATTGTGATTATACAGCATTATCAACTCAAGATGGCTACCATTAGTATATCAAAAACTATACGAGATAAGAAAAACTTTAAATGGGGGACGTTTCTATGCGATTTTATTATAATAGTATCCAAATTTTGGAAATTCGCAGCGATTTTTTAAAATATGGTAGCCAAATTAGTTTTTTTAAATAGTAAAGCAATATATTTATGATATTTTAAGAACATGCAATGTTAAGACTTTTTTGGTTTGGTATTTTTTTATAAACCCTACTATTTAAAATTTAATGCCTTTGAAAGATCGGAAATTTATTGATATTAGTTTTTTATTTGCTGATTTGAATTATTTTGTATCTTCAATTTAAAGACAAAAAGAAAATTTACTTCTGAAAATAAGACAGACAGACTATTTGAATGAAATGAAGTGTTTTTTTTATTAAATTAATTCACCTCTAGTTCCTATCTTCTGTTAAATATAACTACAGTACAACACGTGCTGAAATCAAATTGCTATTACCTTTACTTTCTTTACAAGATTTAAGGTAGGAACTCGAAAGTAATTTTTTTTTTTTTAATGTCCTGTTCACCTTCATATATTTTGTCTGTCTTATATTCCGTAAGACTTACATTTTTACTCCAAATTGAAGATAGAAAAGTAATAAAATCAAGCACTGAATATAAGTTATAAATTACCAACCTTTTACGTGCCGTAGATTGTAAACGATTTTGTATATAAAAAAATACTCAAGAAAAAATCTTTCAAATTAAATCTTCTAAAAAAATCATAAAAACATTGACTTACTATTTAAACAACTAATTTGGCTGCTGTGTTGGAAATGGCGACTTATAAAAATTACTGTTTAAAGTTTGGTGAGACCTCTTACAGATATAAAGATCCTGATAGTAGCTATCTTGAAATGATCGCCCCTATTTGTAGAATAGTGTATGTATATAATATATACACCCGATCTATAAATGTTTAGGATCTGAAGGCATTTTATGAAGGTCGGGTCTCGATGTTTACTTGAGGGAGGTTTCTGTATTTTAAATTGAATAACTTAATAGTAATTATGTTTTATTAGAATAATTACAATTTCCTATGAAAACATTTCCCATGTACACCCACACTCCAGTGTATTTCGGCAGACAAATATTGCGACATTATACCACAGTAGTATATTAGACAAGTACAATATACCCTTAGTATAGGGGTGGTTGAAGCAGTATGTGGTGAGAAGAGATTGCAGGAAAGAGAGCGTCGAGAGTTAATAAAGCTGTTGTATTATTTAAACTTAACCACATCTGAGTCTAAGTAATGCGACAAACTGGAATAGTCAAGGTTTAAACTGCGAGATTAAATTTTGTTGAGCTTTCGTTTTAACTTCCTAGAAATCTATTTAATTTCATAAGGGGTAATTTTGATATAACGTTTGAACCTACATTTATTTCGACCCTGTTTATAAAGCTCCACTGCGTGAAATTTTGTAAAGTATATGGTTCCCATAAATTGATTAGAAAAATATACACTTCGTTCAAAAATTTGAAGACTGTTATTTAAAATACACAGAAAGAAAATTCAACCATTATTACTTAAAGCGTTACCATAGTGGTCAGTATAAAATTATTAAAGGTAATGTTAATTAGGATGTAATTTTTAATACGAATTCCGTCCGGTTTTTACAAAAAAACTGGTGACCAAAAATAACCTGCCTTTTACGGCGGACGGATATTCTATAAAAATACCAAACAAATGTTTCTCAAATTCAACGATTGTATTGTGTGATATTTTAAACTTTACTGATTTTTGTTTTCGAAACTGCAACTCCATCGTTGTAATAAACATGTAAATGTGTTAATCACGTGACACAAAACTCCTTCGACACTAAAACCACGGCTGTCACTTACATTGTTGCCTCCTTCAAAGTTTCCACCGCGACTTCATTGTCTGGATAATTGAGTTTAACTACTTCAAAATGAGTTTAGCCTACGTGAAAGTATAATAAACATATTCAATTTGACGTCATTATTTTCAAAAGTTTCACTGAATATTATAAGATAGGAAAACCAGCTGATGGGTGGCATTATGGTACCTACCCAGCCCGTCATAAAATGTAATATAATCGGATTCTCTAAATGTAATGCGCAAAAGTTAGCCTTGTAGGAAATGTTAAAATGTATTGATAGATAGTAAGTAAATTTGTTTGAAACACTGAAAGTGCCTTGATTGTATTGTCAGCTGTTTGTTTCAGCTGTGAATTTGTAAGCTTAGCCTAAAATCCTAAATTTTTGTATTCTTTGTATTTAAGAGTTAGTTAAGTTGTACTACAAACTTTTACGTTAGTGTTCACTATGAATGAAAAGTGGTGAAAACAGTTCGTGCAAAAAAATTAAGTGAAGTAGTTGAAATGTAGGCAAATGTAGGAAAATTTGTTAATGTTAAAATCATACCACCAGGTAGCTTTGATTGCAAATGTAAATGCGTTTGTAAATCTATAAATAAACATGACAGAACATTTAAATGTATATTTGTACTGATTGACCGAGGAAGAACAAGGGTACCCACATTTAAATCACCTTGAAAAGGCGATTGTAAGAAGAATATATAGCACATATAGAAAAAGTAGAAGACAATCTTATTTCATTTACAATACTTACAACAACATATGCTCTAAATTGTTTACAATTATTCATTTTTGCTCTATCTAGACAGAAGTACAAAATATTAAAAATAAAAATAAATCAGGTGAACTTTGCTACAGAGATGGTAAAGGGAAAAATAACAAAAGATAAATATATATGCAGATGATGACTGGAATACCGTTAACAATTTTCCCAGAGAAGAGAAGCCACTAATGCTGCAAAAAAAAATCTAAAAATAACGTTTCAGCCCTGGTCTAAATATGAGACGTTTGTTTGAATTTATAAAGATAAACTGTTCAATCAAAAGATTATCTTATTAGTGAAAAAGTGTTCAAAAGTAAGTTTCCCTCGCTGTGATATTTGCAGGCTATGTTATAAATTACAGTGAGTGTGCGTAAAAAAATGAGGTTGAAAATAAGACAATGCTTCATGTTCTCCAGACGTACAAATTCAAACTATTGAGCAAAGACATTCGTAAAAATACATTTAAGTTACGTTATTTTCATTGACTTTCGATTTGTTGTTTTAGTACTAACTTTGAAGCATTACAGTTTTTTTTCTATTTTAGACAGTTACTACTTACATTTTTTAATTTCAGGTTGGGGATAACATTTTTTTCCTTATTGTTTAAAGGAGAAAAACCTTTCGGTCATCATCGCCACGTAAAAAAAAAAGAAAAGAAGAAAAGGTCATAAAATAAAGACCCCTAGCCCTCGAATACTTAATAGCGTCAGGGTCCGAAGAGATCAAGAGTTGGTCAAGAGAGACTTGATAGGAAAGATAAAAGAGAGGGATCTAACCTCAAGACTACAAAACAAAAGGTGTATATACCTAGGATCTTCGGGTCCGCTACACCTGCACTCACTATGAGTGACTCCCTGAGGGTTTGGGGATAACATGTGCAACAGGTTATTTCTGAAAGAGAAGGAAACGAATTCATATTGTATATTTAACGTACTGTGACTTTATCGTTTTTTGAAGTCATCTAAAGGGAAAGTAAAAATGAAAGCTATAATACCAAAGGAAGTCAAAGATATTAATTGAAGAGAAAAAAATGAGAAATTAGTTTAAAATTGTGTGAATAGAAACCAAGATTTCTTGGATATTGCAAATGTAGCTAAATAAATTTATTAACACAAAAAATAGTATTAAAAAGGTTATTAATATATCACTATAAGATTTTGGACCTAATACCAAATTATATTAAACGTTCTACAAGAAAAACTTTGGTCTCCAGGTTTGTGGTTTGTGAGCTACCTCAGTGGTATAACTAACTCAACGGACCAGAGTGGAAGTACTAAGGAGTTGAAATATGGCGTACCTCAAAGGTGGTGCTTGGTGCTATCTGATTTATTATAAATATAAATGACTTGTGTGAAAGTAAATTCAATGGGGAAATAACAGCGTTTGCGGATAATACTGTGTTCCTGTATAGAGGAGAAAAATACTTCAGAACTATTAACATTAATGAAAAACACCTTAATTATTAATTCTCAAAAAAAATATGGTTTTCAGTGAAGAGAAATCTAACTTTTTTTTGTCCTTTAAAAGATAAGATGAATTTCTGGACAGCTTAGTGTATCACAATTTGTCTTGCTTGGAAACTAATCTTATAAATATATGTCCATGTCAATAATAAAAAATATAGATGAAGTAAAATATTTAGGAATTTTACTAGATCAAAATTTGACTTTGAGGAGTAACATTGATAACTTGAAAAGAATAATGCAGTCAATTGTTAGAAAATTTTACTTTCTCTGATCAATGTGTCCATCTGAATTGCTAAAGCAAATTTATTTTGCACTTGAATAATCTCGCATTGAATATTACCTGTTATGTGGGGGGGGTGCCTTTTAGGCTATTATCAAGCCACTTGCGGAAATTCAGAAATATCTGAAGAGTAATGTCCTTTAATAAAATGGACCATTTGCTCCCGCTATTTAGATCATTTATTTTGGTATACTACTCCCCTTTAGATCTTTGTATGTGTACAAGGTACTTGTTTTTGGTATTGTGAATTTTTGGTATTGATGTATTGAAATTGTGGGATAAGGTAGATCATATGTTTAATTGTTATACGGATAAAGTTGTACATAAATTATTCTTTATTTATTGCACAAGAAGGTAATTTGTAGTGTGTAATTTGTATTATTATTAACACCCTTTAAATTTATTTTTCTTTTTTCAAGTATAAATGACATCTAAGAAGGATTTAGTTTTTTTCTTTTCTTCTAACTTAAGAGTCCGAAAAAAATCAAATGATGGTAGATCCTAAAGAGATTTATCCTAAGGATTACCTAATTTTCCATGTTAAAATAAAAATCAATTGAAACAATTTTATATAAGTTTAAAAAATGCTATGTTATTTAAAAGATTTATAATTTATTTGTTATTTTGTTTTGTAAAATTTACTGTAAATACAAAGTTATTATATAGTAATGTATGTTTGACAAGGAAAATAAACATCTATATCCTATATCTATTTTTCATCCCAGACAGGTTTAAATTTCAGTATGTATTTGTTCTATGTTAGATAGCCCAATAAATTTGTAGATAAATGTCTATAGCCAGATGAATGTTTAAGTTTGAAATGCAACCATCTTGTAATTCAAAGGAAAAATAAATTCAAGTTGAAATTAGGGATAAGCAAAGCATTCTGGATGAAGATTAAATACATTTAGCCAACAAAACTAAATAAAAAACCACATTTAATGAAATCGAAGAATTGAAAAAAGCAAACGTGTTAAAAAAGTATATCGACATTGAAACTCAGGTTTCTCTGCAAAACATTTAAATTTTTTTAGAACAAATATCATAAGTTTTAAATAAATACTTAAATAACTACATTATTAAAAGACAATATTAGAGTTTTTTTTTTGCAACGATAATATTGTATTGTAAATTTCTTATTAAACGCTAAATAAACTCAATATAATGTCTATTATTTTTTTCAGTAAAAGTTTTTGTTCTTTCAATATATAATCATGCATAAAATATTATTTATTGACCAATTTGTTATCTGTTTGCATTATGATAAGATTAGGTTCGGTTATGTTAAGGTTTTATAGTACTTTACAATAAATAAAGTGCACGCTTTATTTTAAACAAACATTATGAGTCACTTACATTGCTTTCAACAAAATTTACCTATCATTTTTAAGTATTTTCATTTAATCTGCAAGGTCATTTTAATTCGATAATAATTATGTATAAAGGTTCTTCAATATATGAAACCTTTTAAAAAATATATTAATATTTATGTGATCAATATAGGCTATTGTTTATGTATTCCCGTAAAAATTTAATTTTAGCATTTACTCTGTTTACAAATTAATTGTCTTCAATTGGCAAAAAAAGATGATCATGACTGCTGTTATTAAGAGCTTGACTTTAGTCAAATACTATTTTATGCCAAGGTCTTATTAAAGTCCTTATTTCAATAAATATTTGACTAATATACTGACTAATCCATAAGTATATCTAATCCATCTAAACCATCATGATAAAACACACACACACACACACACACAAAATAGGCCTAAGCAAAATAAAAACTAGCAAGCCTACATTTCTTAAACTTCTAATTAAAAATTTTAACTTTTATACAAACAAAATGATCTCAACAAAACATGAATGAGTTACAAAGTTAAACAACATAAAAAACCTACAATTTGAAAGTTCAGATTGATGTTTATGCTACAATTTGAAAGTTCAGATTGATGTTTATGCTACAATTTTGATTATTGGTAACATTGATTCTTTCGCTTAGAAGTTGTTTTTTTTTCTGAAGTCCCTGTATGTTGCCACGTCTGTAGTGGTCATTTTTGTATTATCCATTTTTTGGTGTAAAAAAAATCTGTTTTTAGATTTATCAGAGAAATAAAACTTCGTCTCTTACTTGTTTTGATTTTACATTTTTAACTCTGCACCACTCCGAGTATCTTCATTTCTATCGCGAAAATTCTCTTGTAGGTAGGTTTAGTGATATGTCTGAATGTTTTTTTTCAATAACTTAGACGCTACACAATGTTCAATAACTTATCTGGTATGTAAGAACATTTGCAGCGGTCATTTTCAAACAATACAATACTAAAATGGCCATTTGTTTTGACAATTCTATTGTTAACTATTTAAGATTAGCTAATTTCAAACGTACAAATTCATTGGTAGGAAACATTAGGTGCATTATGATGAAAACTCCTTTTTTAAGATTGAATCACGTTGATAAAGGTTTATTTTATTTCCCCCAGTTATCTGTAGCGACTGTAGCAGCTCGTGCACCACGAGTCGGCACTGGAAGCTTCTATGTAGGCCTATTGTTTATGGAAATTAAAAACATGCTTTCCAAATTGTGAACAACCGCCCTATTTTTTTAATAAATTAGCCAACCTAATTGTTTAAATAGTAAAGCAACATTTCATGGTGTTTTTGCACATAACATGTGATTTTAATACTTTTTTATTATTGGCTATTTTTTATAAACTTAACCGTTTATAATCTACGACTTATGAAATATTTAAAAATTATTATTTACAATATTTTTAGTGGATTTTGTAATAATGTTTTTCTTAAATTTGCGGTACAAATAAAATTCCCTACAGAATATAAATTGGTCAGGCCATTTGAACGGTTAGAATTGTATTTGATTAATTATTTTAATTCTAGGACTTACCTTTAAACAGTTGTGTTGGTATTATTCTACTCTTGATGAATAAGGTATAATAGATAAAACTAAGTTAGTGCTATTTTTTACAAAACAAGTTTGCTGATATATTGTAAAATGGCGGCGACTTTACAAAATTTGAAAAACATATTTTTAAATCCCACAAAGATTAGGGAAGATTTTACATTTAAAGTTTTTTGTATTTATTGTAGTTATAGACATCCTAACGGTGGCCATTTTGATTTTATCACCCTAAATAACTACAAAACGTGCTCAACTCTAAGTCTTGATGACGACATAATTTTAATTTCCAATTACGGGATAAAATAAAGGATGGACAAAAATCATACAAACTTCCTCTTCAGTTACGAGACAAACTAATTGGATGCCCACCCTAAGTGCCAAACAACTATACGCAGTCGATTGTTTCTCATTTCGTTTATATTTCCCCATAGACACTAACCACAGGTTTTATAAGCTGTTGAATTACATCTGTGAGCTAATCTTTGTCCTCTACCATTACCGGGTTTCCTTATTATCTGTGACCAAAGAGATTACATAGGATCTCTGACTCTTGATGTGGTTCACTTTCCTTAAAGCCGGCTAATGTTTGTAATTAGTTTAATTTATAAGTTTTTGTTTGATATTTTTGTTCTGTGTTATTAATTGATTAAGTACTTAATGTATTAATAATTCAAATAACTAGTACAATATATTTTGTATCTTTTCCTATTGTTGTTTAAAAGCGAAGAATATCATCGTTTAATAAAAAACTGTACACATCCAGCTTGGACCCCTCGGGATTGGTCACTATAAATCTGCCCCTGAGGACATTATAGTAGAAGAAAAAGAATGAATCAGTATTAACTGAGTCAATTTTTATTATATTTGGTATTATTAAATAAACTGTTCACAATTATTACACTAACTTTCTCACGCCCATTCACAAAACCAAATAATAACAAAATAAATCTATTATTCACAAAAATGTATACCATTCAAAGAGGCTGACTTTATTTATACATAATAATTTGAAAAAATATTTGTATATTCAAAACCCCTAAACTTGCGTTGTTTGTGCAATAAACTCATATTTGTTTAAATCGAAGTTTTTATTAACGATAGAGAAGATTTTTTATTCTTGAACATTTTTTTTTTTTTTTTTTTACTTACGATTTTATACACCGGCTTATGTTATAATCGCCATATCTTACCAAAATTTTAACGATATCGGTAGATCCGATTTTAATCCTTTATAACAGCTCCACGACTGTTTTTTTCTTCAGGAACTTTTGTTTGAGTCCTTAATGGCTTCAATAATGACAAAATTTGATTAACATCATTATAACAAATATTTTAAAACCCGTAATTTTGTATTTATTTAATTTCTTCTAGCTACAGCCAAATGATAAATTATTAACAACATTTTAAAAATTGTCTCAAGAAATGAGGCTTAAATATCCCCAAATACCACATTGATAAATATCGGGCCCTTATTTGAGTTGTGGGACTGTGCACTGACGACAGACTCACATCAATTCCAAATACTCTTCTTTTTTTGATCACAGGTCCTCAAAACGGATACATCGATTTTTGATTCATTATATAATTTTCTCTCCACTTTATGTGTGTGAGAATGTAAAAATTATTGAGAATCCTTTGTAATTCCCACATAAAAGTAGTATGGAGAAAGTTATGTGGTAGTGAAAAAAATCAATGTCGATTTTTTTCACATAAATCCCCAGTGTCCAAAAAAGTGGTTTTTGGGATGTTTGTCGTCAATCTGTGAGTGGTCTAAAGCCCAAAGGCGTTGTTCGCCTTTAATTAAATTTTCTATCTGGATATATTTTGGATGATAATTTTTGTTTTGTTTTTTAATAACTCAAAATTAGCTGTCTTAAAAAATACGAAATTACGATTTTCAAAATTGAATCTAAAAATTTTGATCAAATTTTGCTCACGTGTAGTGTCTAAGAACCCAAACAAAACATATTGGTTTTTATTTTGTTTTAAGGATGTTTGAGAGGGAAAGTTTCTGCAATGTTTTTCTACCTTTATTTGTATAAATTTATACCATACTATCGTAATCATCTAACTTTAAAGACACTTGAAACCACGAGTTCATAATCAGGATCAATAAATCGAAAAGTTGTATCAACAAAATTACAATGAAGTATAAAATATACAGCAATTGTAGGTTATAAGTCCCTGAATTGAATATAAGAGAATTCTGTTTAGGCTAAATATTATCCAGACGACGCAAGAAAACACTTGTCTAATTGCAGCAATTTAAAAATAAGTATATCGAAAAGCAATTTGCTAGACCATTTAAGTAATTCAATATATCAACAATGGTATAACTATCGAAAAAGACAAACGTATTATCATCAACCTTTCAAGGTTTTACAATGACGTATGGTATTTTGAAAATAACTATTTGTTTAGGTAATTTATTGTAATTTAAATATGAACAAACAAATATAATTTAATCAACTGTAATGAGCTACACTTGTGGAATCTTCAATAACCAAATTAATTGAAACGCAACTTTTCTATAAAAAATGCATGCACACAAACTCTACTGTCAGTAGACTCTAACAAATATTTAACAAAAACAAAATTTGAACATGCCAGCAAACAAATATTGGAGCTAGATAGTTGATTGTATAATCAACTGTCTTCTGTCTTTTACCATACAGTTATCAAGGAGTTCAACCCTAGGCCTAGTGCATTAAATTTTCTACCATAGTAACTATTGTGTGTAACTGCCATTTTAATAAAAAGAAAAAATAATTGCAAGTACATAGTTCAGCTTAATTGCAAAAAAATTATTCTTAAATTTTATAATAATTCATAGATGCGTTAACCCCTATCTACATACTGGTAACTGCGCAACTTCGCGACTGCGTACTGGGTAACTACGTAACAAATACATAAAACAAATTTCAAATGATCAAGTTAAGACAAGGCCTAGCTTTACTCGGTCAACCATTATTATAATCAAAACTAATTCCATTATCCGGTTTTAAGCATACGATTTATATACGGAGATCGAGTTTTACAAAAATTACGTTTTACATCCTCCGTGTCATATAGTCACCTTAAAGGGTGCCTTTATAAAACGACCGCTGCCAATGCAAATGTGTGCTAATATGGGAATAAAATCATTTTGTTTAAAACCCTTTTCACTTATCCCTCACTTCTGACGGTCGCCGGTAAATTAATATATGCAAAATATTCACGAGGGTCAGACATTTGTGAAAATGTATTTAATACCAGACAGGGATAAAACCACCGACAGATTTTGTTTTGTTGTATTAAGATTAGAAAGTGTGGTATGTATGTCGGTTAATGACTTGAATCTGTCATTATATAAACAAATTAAACTGTGATTGTTTTGAAGTGAGTTATGACTTCTTTCGTCCGGAGCCAAGTTATGTCTAGTCTTGGCGTAGGGTAGTCTAGAGTTAGATGTCAAATAATATCCTGAATACTTAATTATTACTAGAATTACTCCTCACTAATATTGTTCAACAACGCCGTAATTACTTTTTAAAAAAGAGCCATTGTTATTACAGCCAAGGGTAAAGGGTCACGGTAATGTATTTAAATTTAAAACTACTACAGATATCTAAGCCTCATTTACAAATCACCTGCAATTGCTAATACTTTGCTGCTGTCCGTCGTTAAACCAGCCTCGTATTCATGTGTTCGGGTGCTATTCGCAAGAGCAAGGTTTATAATAAACTCGATATATGTGCGGATTAAGAAATTCAGTGAAGACAGGTATTCTTGGTCATGTAATAAGGGAATGGACTCGATATTCCCAAGTTGATATGAAAGGAATGGCTCTGTATTTGGGAGCAAATTGAAGCCCGGTATTCGCGAACTAAGGCAGCTTTGTAGGGTATAAATGTGCCCGGTATTCACGAGCACATGAAAGCTTAGTAAGTACTCGCAGCTAAAGAATGGCCTCTTATTCGCGATCAAAAAGAAGTCATATATTCGCGAAGTAAACAGTAGCTTGGTAATTGCTAGCAAATAAGGATATGGGAAAAGCCCGATATTCGTGCACACATGGAATTCTGGTATTCACGACTTTAGAGAAGCCAGATATTCATGGGTTTAAGATGAAGGATTGGCCCGGTAAAGGTGAACGCATGGAAGCACGATTTTTATTAGTTTAGGATAAAGGAATATCACGGTATTTGAGAGCGAAATAAAACTCCGTGTTTGTGAACTACGGATAAATTAATGGCAGTTCCGTATTTAAAATATTCTTTTTGATTTTTATAAAACAACAACAAACTGAGTAGTTTGTGCACCTGCCTTAATTAGCAATAATTGTTAGGTAAACAATATTGGAAAAGCAGTGACGTGTGCTCTAGTTAGGCTTCAGACATGTTTAGTACAAATTAATCATAATATCTCCCCCCCCCCCGCCCCACTTGAACTAAGATATTAATATGGCTTTGTAATTAATTAATCAGATGACTAAGACAATACTGCCGTTGATAAGCTTCATGATGTAGAATTATTACTCGCTTCTGTTAGACAATGTTAGTCTTCAATTACAATATTAATTTACATGTTTTCTGATTTAGAAAATTTATGGCTAATACGTGACTTCCAACTCTCTCTCTCTCTCTCTCTCTCTCTCTCTCTCTCTCTCTCTCTCTCTCTCTCTCTCTCTCTCTCTCTCTCTCTCTCTCTCTCTCTCTCTCTCTCTCTCTCTCCCTCTTCCTGTTGAGAGACTCGCTGTTGGAACTGGGCCTACAAACGGGAACGAGTTCAAAATTATTTTATAATTTTAGTTTTTATGTAAAAAGCTATGACCACGTTATTTTATATTGTAAACAGTTATTTCTTTTAAAATCTAATGATTACAGATATTTTGATAGTTTAACTCTAGCCTATTTTATGCTGAGAACGACTTACTTGATAAATAAGTTTATTTTAATTCAAACATAAATACAAAGATTACAAAATAGGAACCAGCACTACTAATTATACTAAATCACAGAACTGTTATGTGTAAAAAACATTTTACTGTATCAGCTTGTCGTTTGTTGAACTTGTTGCCAGATTCTCTTTAAATCCATTAATAGCCGTGCCCAGTCTGCAACATCTCTTAAGTTGCATTACAAAAATCGCATGGAAGTAGAATGATCTTTGCTCAAGAAAGTAAAGGAATTTCTATGTAATGTGTTATGTATGATGTGAACATGAATGTTTGCATGTATTTTATATCAAGTTAAATGATTAATGTCGTTATTATTTTATTTGAAATTTTCAAAATCAATACTTGTTTTAATTTGGATATTTAAAATTGTGATTTATGTTCTATAAGTTTTTGTAATTTTTTTATTGTCTTGTTGTTTGTTTGGTTTTTATTTTCATCTAAATTTTATGTTATCTTTTGTTTTTAGGTTATTTTTTTATTATTTTTAGATGATGCATTTATTTTGAAGAGGTTAAGTGGAAGAGATTGGGTCTTATGGTTCTAATATTGCCCCAAAATAACGTCATTATTCATTCATTCCCTCTCTGGGCTTTTTCCATTGGCGGCCCAAAATGCATCTATTATGGAGTTATTTAGTGTGATGAAAAAGTATCATGTCCACATATATTATCGTTGTCGTTAATAACGAGTTTATGATTCCAAAGTATGGGAGTATTAATTTAATAATAGCCCCTTAATTGGGGTAAAGTATGATGTCAACTCAAATGTCTTAAAATTCTAAGGGAGGTCGTATGGCATATCATTATAAAAACCTTAAGAATTAGGATAAAATAGAGATAAGTAATTTCACTTAGACAATCCCAAATGGCCGACTATAATAGTTTAAACCATCAATCATAGTTTGTCATATAAAATGAAGAACAGCTTTTAATAACAAATTATCCTGAAATAGGTCAACACAAAGAGAAAAGTAAAGCCATCAACCAGGCTCGGATTTGAGTAATCGTTGATTAGTCCGAAGTGAGGCAGAGTGTTCTGCTAACTGAACTACACCATTCCCCATTAGAATGATGTCAGTAACCTTGTCCTTTTCCCCATTAGTACAGGTCATGGGTTGACAGAACCCCCCAAGGAGCAGTACACGATACATTACATGCAGGAAACTAGACGAATAGATACTATTTTAAATGTATATTTTTGCAAATAAATTGTTATTCATATATGGTTTTTTTGCTTAATCCACCCAAAGAAAAAGTTTTTTTTTACTCTCTTGTACAGTAATATATGTTGGCAGCCCTGCATTAGCTGAAACGGTTAGGAAATTTTATGTCAACTGTTTATTTTATTTCATTATAGTACTATGAAATATGGTATAATGTTATTGAGGAAAGAAGATAGAGATTGTATTGTTAAACAATAGCTTTCTTTTCAACTCAAGAAAGATTTCAACTGCAGTTTGCAGGATATAATGTACTGAACAAAATTATAGAAATCCTTAGAATGATGACGGACAGGATGTTAATTGTAGCTGGATATCCCAATCGTTTCAACAGTATTGACAGAACGAGTGATCTCAAAACGAACCTAGCTATATGAGGACTGCATTGAATTTGTACACAGAGAGATCTAAAACATATAAGGGTACTAGTCAGGTTCTTAATAGTACGGGAGCACTTCTGGCTTTGTCACACCACTGTACCTCCTACATAGTGTGGGATTGTCACACCCCTTTAATAAAAGCTCAGCACGTAATATTTTACTGGCTAGCTTAATATCGGAACGTAATGTGCACTTAAGCGCTATGTGGAGAAGAGGACAAATAGAAGAACAGGGCATCATTTGAACTATCTCACGGTTTTACAAAAACCTATGAATGAATTGAAAAGAAATGACCTTGAATAAGCCTAATAATGACAGGAAAAAAAACTAAGATAGACGACTATTAATCAAATATATTTAAATATATTCTGTAGCTATTTAAAGGGACTTGCAATAATAAGACAAATGTTTTCAAAAAGAATAACGTCATCAACTGATGAACATTTTTAACAGAGCTGTAAAGCTCTTAATAATAAAATATTGTATAAATCTGTAAAAAAGATCCCTTCTTCTTTCAACAAATACCCTATAGTGAGTTGAACACATGTTTTCTATAGAAGGGCAAATAAAGACATCAAATATGAAACGATAATACACATGTATCTGGGGTAAGGTAATCTTTGCAAATTGTGCTGACCGATAACCCACGGGAAGGGGGTGGGTTTCCCTCTTTTATTGCTAATATAAGGGAGGAAAAGTCCTTGCCTACGTCGCCAGAAACTGATGTAATATTTGGGTCGTTTGTAAGCTCTTTAAAGTAAGATATGTGTTATGTAGTATATCTATGCATATTTATAATAAGAAACATTTATTTTAGGACGAAATAGTTCACGAATACATTTTAATAATTATTATTAAACAGTGCACAAACTTTTAACTCACTTGTAAATAACGCCAAATACTAATTACACTAAAAACTTAAAAACCAAAGAGTAGAGAGGAGGATATGTGAGTTTGAACACGACTTCTTTGAAGGACGAAGAAATAAATAAAAAGCTTTTGAAAATTGCGTTCATATTACACGCGTTGGCAGAAGATAAGACAATACTAGGAATGGCAGAAGAGTGTACTCAAATCAGTTATGTATGCCCTAATATATATTATCCTAATAGCAATCATAAACACTTATTTTTACAAAATTAAATTTTGGTACTTTTCTTATTTAACGAGATCCCAAAAATCTGTATTTACTAGTAATTCTGTGAATAGTAGAGATGCTACTGGAATGTTTTAATATACTCAATAACTCGTTCCTGTAAACCCAATGGCTATTGTATAAAATGCGACGTGACGCAACAATATGGACACTTCAAGTATTAAAAGTAAATAATACAACAGATAACACAATTCTCAGATAAAATAATTAAAGATAAATTCAATATAAAAAGCTTGCCCCTGTCATTGTGATTTTGATTTATCATTCATTGTGATTAAAGTGATGGGAAGAATTATATTGTATTTGTCGATGCACATA
This sequence comes from Aphrophora alni, assembly GCA_963513935.1. NCBI lineage: Eukaryota > Metazoa > Arthropoda > Insecta > Hemiptera > Aphrophoridae > Aphrophora > Aphrophora alni. The sequence goes on from OY740766.1 coordinate 138,663,204, forward strand.
AACTATGGAATGTTGATTGTCTTCTATAAAAAACTAATGTAAACTCCACCTCTGAAGGGCCTTGTTGGCTGGTGACACAATTCGTTGGAAGTAAAAACGATCCAGCTTCTGATCAGATTTGAGTGTAGATCAAACTGATACATATATAACAATTACATGATATTTATATGTAGTTTCAGAAAGAAAAAAAATCTCAGGAAACGAAACTGTGTTCATGTTAGGTGAATGATAATTTATTTTGTACTCTCAAGGCCCACTATAAAGAATAAGAGCTTGGCAATCCCGAGAATTATAACTGGAGCTACAGAATTTTTCATTAGTCTTGGGTTAGATCCTTCTGTTTTATTTATTTTTATCAGTGTTATCTTTGTTATCTCTTGAACAAACCTTGTTCTCTTCCGATAAAGACGATATTCAAGGGTATAAGTTCTCTATTTCATGTTCTTTACTTCTCTTTTTAAGGCCATGATGACCGCGAGGTTTTTGCTTTTAATTTTGAATTTTACGGTATTGAAAGTGATTGTTACTGTAGTAACAATTAAGGGCTTATTATAATGAGTACAGACGTGAGAACCCCGAAAGATTCTAGATGAATTTAGACATAATTTTATGAAATCTTGTGGTCTCTCTCTCTCTCTCTCTCTCTCTCTCTCTCTCTCTCTCTCTCTCTCTCTCTCTCTCTCTCTCTCTCTCTCTCTCTCTCTCTCTCTCTCTCTCACTTTCTCTCTCTCTCTTTCATCTTTCCTATCAGTTCTCTATTGTCCAACTCTGACAATATTAGAGTATTCGACGCCCAGGGTTCTTTATTTTTATGTTCCTCCTTCTTCTACAAGGTAATGATCATCGAGAGGTTAAACGACAAACAAAATTTTTTTATATTTTTTAACCCTAAAAAAACAAGATATTAATATGTGATTTTTTAAAAATATTTTTCTGTCAGAAAAAACCTTCCTTGGTAAAGATTTAAAATAGTTTAAATTTCATTTTCATTTGTAGTTATTGCCTAATATGATAACGACTGGACAAAACTCTGAAACATACATAGAGCAGAAATTCTATTATAGTTGAGTTCAAAATGAATATCAGTTAAAATACAAATCTCGCTACATATTTGTAAAAAGTACAAACTTTAAATGGATGAATTTTAGAATTGTATTTAAGAAAATTTCACATTCTATATTGCGTTTATAAAAATATGACATAAAATAGGAATGCAAAATACATTTTACTGGACGTTCGACAGTTTATAGCAAATGTATTAATCCTAATTGGTGTTTGTGGCGTCGAAAATAATTACAGCTTAACACAAAATTGCTCTAAGCATATTAAATTACAAATACAACCCGTAATCCCCTTTTACAACATGACTCAAAACAGCCCCTATTGACATTACGCCAAGGGGATGATCGTGTAATGAAATTTATTATCATTATAAAACTTTCCACTATAATTTAAGCACTACATTTCTTTACGGTATAGGATGCAGTTAAGTAAATGATCTAGCTTCAAATAGATTATTTTTAAATAAATCTATTACACTTAACTAGATTAAACCTTGCAAACATATTTCAATACCTTTTCAACAGCCATTCACAAAACAAATCAAGTTACCTACACAGCCCCATTTTACAAGTAGATCCTTTAAATGTAATGTCTAAAAGTTTGTTTCTTGGACCTTGTAGGAAAAGTTAAATTGTATTGTTAGATCAATACTGTCGTACGTATACCTAGTAGTGTAATTTTGTTTAAAACAGTTGTTACACATGTTTTCTGAATCTTGTAATTGAGCGTATTTGTACATTCTTGACGACGAGTAGTGGGCTATTTAAAAAATCTCCACTCGCTTCGCTCGTATCAGTGTCTCGATTTTGACAGGCCTCAAAGATATCAATATGTGATGGAGATCCACTCGCTATGCTCGTGTTGGTAACCGAGCCCTGCTGGATCTCGTAACTAAACGAATATCAAAGTTTTTGAGAGGTCAATGTTCGAAATTAGATTTTAGACTATAACTTCGCTATTTGTCATCGTAGAACGTTCAGATTTGTTATATTACAAGCAGAAGTGATATCGGGAAATTTCTAAATGTGATGTAACTTTAATAAACCACGAGATATGAACAAAAACTGATTAAAATAGCCGCCATTTTAATTTTTTAAATCGATTTACCTGAATTTTCCTTACATAAAATTTCATGTTTGTTTTGTAATTTTTGACCGCTATCGTTACGTACAGGCGACAATGACAATGACGACGGACGGACGGTTTATCTAAAATTACTTTTTCGTTTTATCTTAAGCCATGAAAATCAGTCAAAATACTCTAAATTTCTTTCCGATCTCACCGTACCCTATACTTAATATTTGTCTTTACGTTCAGTTAAAAGTCTTTTATTTATAATGAATCCTGTCTACATCATCTTGATCCAGCCACATTACCCGTAGGAAATCTCGTTCAGTTCATAAATTGAATCATGCTTACCTTTCCTACGATACTCTTCTTTTCCCGAGGAAAGCTTGTTAAAGCAAATTCTAGGTCTCCATAATATGACCATACCATCCAAGTTGTTTGAGTTAGCAAATGCAGTTACTGAAATGTGGAAATAAGTACTTAGAATTATTTATTACTGAGGTTTTACCAATGCATTTCTAATGGGAGATATGTATGTTGAGAAAAGACAACCGATCTCTTGGTACGAAGATAAAACCAATTCTGTTCTATTCTATAATAAAAAGTGTATTTTAGTCGATATAAATATAACCTTGTGGTCATATTCTAATCACCAAATTGTAACGTGTCGTTTATTTTTTTGGGCTGGGGAATTTCACGAAATAAGGGCTAAAGTTAGGCTGATTATTTAAAGTTAGACCATAGGCAGAACTTGGTGATCCGCCATTTTGTTCCTACTAACCTAGTCATTTATATTATCCAGAGGCTAGCTGGCAAAAAATATTTGTGAATAAAAATCTAGCCACTTAAGACAGCGTTATGAACTATATAAATAATTATACTATTCTAAAGACCAAAACGCCTAGGGTAGAAACTATATCACTGTGGCAGTAGCGATGGGATATCGAAATTAAACGACAATGTACGTACAGACTGATTAATTCCCGTGAGTGAAGGAAGTAAATTTTGATCTTAGCCAATACTTTACAGGGTATGGTTACTTCACGACTTAAAGGTGTTGCCGAATTATTTCAACTGGGAAGTTGACAGATTAGAAAGAGAACAATAGGATCTTAATGGAACATTGGGCGGTTATACCACTGATGTCATTGTTCCAAAGATATCAACAGCGAATTGACAGCGAGGGAAACTATGAGGTTGTTACGCCCATGAGGAGTCTACTCTATTTCACAAGAAAGTATTCAAGGGCTATGAGTCTCTATTTAATGTTCTTTTATTCCTTTTTTTATAGGTCAATTATATAAAGGTTACCTTTAAACACAGGTAAATAAGTCTGACTAGCTTCTTTGTTTAGTCTCCCAATACTGGTCTCCCAATATTTACAAAACAAGAACACCTCGACAACAAAATATATTTCACAATTTAATTTCTGACTTACAACAATGAATTTAAACTCAACATAATATTGTTTCCATGGAAACCGTCCAACATTTTCTGTTTTCCATGGGTTAAATTTAAAGAGTCCATCGCATAATATGGACGCCGCCACATCGTCACCGGGCGAGATATCTATTTTGAATTATATAATTTATTTCGCCGTCACCGCTGTTGTATTGTATATTATTTCTCATATGTTGTTTAATATTATTTTTCTTTTGTTTGTTGTTACTATGTCACTGATTAGTTCATTGTATAATATTATAGCAGAGCTGGTACTTTCTACAATTCAAGTCATTATTTGTTTCTTTGAACAAGATGACAATCAAAGCACATTTTAGTTTTAAATAAATTTTCTAATAGTATGAATAAATTCAAGTGTGGGAACAATGTATACAAGTGGAGCACATTAATTTTAGAATTTTTATTTGGTATCATAACTGCATTACTGGGATACGATCTATAGATAAAACAAACTGTGTAATAATTGTACTAACTAACGCACACAAATAAAAAATCAATGACTAACCAAAAATAATATTTGTTTTTTTTTAATGTCCCTACACTAATTATGAGTGAGAAAGAAAAAATAATTTTGAGAAATAAAATAATAATAACTCTAGCAGCGTCAGATACTCTCAACTAATCTATATATTTAAAGTCTTAAACGGGATTTTTATATAGAAACTGCAATGCAACAGTTGAAACTATGAGAATTTTCGACCAATCATTTTAGAAACGTTTTGTTCAACAAAAATAAACGTTTTTCCATAAGTTAAACAGATAAATACTGCCAAACCCAACTATTAATATCTGAAGTGTTTCCATATACCAAACACAACAGCTGCCTACCTTAATAAATAATTTAGTTCGGACTACGTATTGCAAATTAAATGATGCGTTTTATACGTTTCGTAAGTATTTATTTCCTTGTGATTTAAAATTGAAAATTGTGTTTTTTTATAACTTTCAACCCGGTGTCCATATTACAAATATCTCAATTTACGTATTTTTTTTAATAAATTTTAATTTTTGGCATATTTTGGTCATATAAATATTGTTTTTCCCCTGTAAGCTAACTCAAAATTTGGGTGTAGTTGCCATAATAGTATATTTCATCACTTGAACAGAAAGTGATATTTTCCGCTACGCGATAGTGTGTTCCGTGCGAGGCGATTGCTGAGCGCGGAAATTCGATCAAGGACCGGAATAACACTTTAGGTACGAATTATGAACGATACTTTTCATCACAATATAAATAATAATATTAATAAAGAAGAATTAATAATATTAATAAAAGAAGTATAATTTATCAACATAATGTAATTACCCCAAAAAAGTGTAACTTTTAACCAACATTTGTTGCTAGTACTCGTAATAATTAATAAGAACAGCTGATATCAAATACATAACTACTACTAATAGAAGCAACATGCTACTAGTAATCTGGTGTAACGCATAACTACATAGCATATGGGAAAAATTTACAGCTGTATTTCTTAGACTAGACCGGGGAAATATCACTTTCAATATTCACAGCTGTAATTGAAAATTATTAATTTCGATAAGGTGCGATGAAAAAATAAAATCAAAAATTACGACGTCTCAAAACAGTTACAACGATTTCGTTCAAATCTTTGCCTGGCGAACAATTTGTATTCGTCGCCATCGCTCCAAGAATGCCGTTTCATGTGTTATCTGTAAAGCCAAAAAGTCAACTAATAAGTCAAGTTGGATAATTTAAAAGTTATTCCAAATCAAGGGCTCACTTATAGAAAGTAAGAGTGTGGAAATCCTTAGCCTTTATCTTTCGTATCAGGTGTCTCCTGACCAACTCTTCTTTTCTTCCAACCCTGACACTATAAGGGTGTTTGATGACTAGGAGCCTTTACTTTTTGTTTTTTATCCCCTTTCCTAAAGCGATGATGACCCAGAGGTTTTTCATTTTAAAACCTCAACGAAAAAATTAAATAAAAGACGTAATTTCTCAAAATCGGTTCTTCTGATTTAGTTAAAATTTTAGTGAAAGGTGGAGAGTAATTAATAATTTATGTGTTAATCTATTTGAATGCAAGCAAAACAAATTTACATCAAACTACTTACACCATATCGTTGAACTTATTAAACAATACTTATCTAAGATTATTAATCATGAAATATTTACAGACAAACAAGTAAAACTGTCTTCAGCTAATATTTTGATTCGTTTTGGAAATGCTATTCCTTCTTACCGCAGCGCTGACTGATAATACTTGTTACTTGAATAACACATTCAAACATGAGGCGTCCTAGTTTATATACATACTATACAAATCATTGTCACTTTATAAATGTTTACACATGCTTTTTTAGAAACGCATAACAGACCCACTCTCTCACGAACACACAAACAAGTTAGTCAGTTCTGGGGTTGCAAGTTGTCTGGGGGGTTGTTATCATTTATTGAATTTTCAACATTTCATTCTTTCTAAACACACCGTAATCTGGTTGATCCAAATATACGAGATCGAAGTGTACAAAACCCCCTGCCCCATCCATGGTGTGAATCTCCGAGTCTTTGGACATCTCATTATAATGGCTGATAGTGCTTCATCGCAAAGAGCACATCCCCCTCCACTGTGGTTCCAAGTTGTTTGGGGAATTGTTACCAGCTATTAAATTTTCAACATTTCAATAATTCCAGACACACGGAATCTCCTTCATCCAAATATGCAAGATTCAAGTGTACGAATAAACACAACACCCCCTGCCCCATCCCTGGTGTGAATCTCTTAGTCCTCGGACTTACCATTAGCAGTATGGCTGACACTTTACCCGCAAAGAACACATCGCCCTTAATCTCTATATTTACTCGCCCGTAGTTGCATATCTCTGGTCGAAACCAAGCTAACTTAAACATACTCTCAATGTTATGCAGATATTTCGATTACTTATAAACTGTTTAGGATTTCTTAAGATTTAATAATTTGTAAGACCCTCCCCCCTACATGATTTGAATTTCAATGTCTTCTACTTTTCTTTTTAAACATTCCCCTAAATTTGTACGTTCTCTCGTTGCATGAAAGACCTCAAGTTAAGCCTAATTTATGAATTTTATTATTATTGTGTTAATTCAAAATATAACTTAAAATGTGAAAATTAATTACTCAAATCCGTGTACAAAACCGCAAGTCAAGAAGGATTATGAAACATTGGTAAAACATTATGTTTAATAATACCTTATCCACTCTTCTTACAAGCCCGATTTACCCCGAAGACATGTTTATGTCTCAAGGAAAGTCTGTATAAGCCTTATCTAATAATTTTACATGGTTCCATGCAATTTCCCTCACATAATATTCACCCAAAGTGAATTGATGCCAGCGATTTTCCACCCAACGGAGAATATGCCAACAGATATTTAATCCAAATATTTTCGAATCAGACAAAAATCGCCCTGTATATTAATTTTTAAATTTTAGTGTACAAAGTTGTTTCACACAGCCATGTTGTAAGCGCAAGGATGCAAATATTAATTTATTCGACGTACATTGTTGTACTTATCAAACCGAGACGTCACCCTTTGTAGTGTCAAGTTCAGGTCTCCATGTGGCCCAGCCAAGGAGCCCACCAAACCAAAACTATCATAATTATAAATTAGGATGTAAAGGAATTCTAAATAATAAAATATGAACTGGAACTTGCGATTTTGTTGAGCAGTGCAAGATTACGTAGAAGGGGGAGAGACGAGGAGTGGAGTACTTGAACCAGCGAGCCGAGCGGGAGTCTGTTCCGAGAGCCGCGAGAAGGAAGACCGCTACTGGACGAGGTCAGTCCATTTTCGGCCACGTGCTAGCTAAATTAAACGGTATGTTTTTCGGCCACTATTAAGGCTTTATCTTGCCGTTATGTCTTTTTAATAAATTATAAAAAATCTGTAATCTTTTAATTCGGCGCTCAAATATAAGAGAACATTTAATTTCACTTGCGTTGCGTGCGTTCATTAGCGTCCTAACCCGACTCCTTGGCCCATCCTGACAAGATTCGGCTGAAGTGTACGTGGTCTCCAGCCAGCCGGAGCTTCCAGCTGGTCAAAAGAAGTGGAGACGGTCACATCCATACTTTTGTCTTTGGGGTTGTTTAATAGTATGACCCACGTTTACTCCAGGAACATAGTTTCAATATCAGGATCTTCCTTTAGAAGGCATTTTATCAACTTATAGATTGCAAAGTGTTTCTTTGATACTATAAACTGACATCTAAGCTTTTGTAGCGTTATTTGTGAGGGATTCGTTACAAATGGAGGTTTAAAATTGACTCTTCATTGCAGGTCGAAATCGTGCTAGAGTAACAGGCCGATGTCCTCCTGAAAGCAATCCAATATCTGTTTTTTTTTTTTTTTTTTTTTTTCAAAATATTGTATGAAATTTTACATTTCCTGTGAATTTGACAGTTTAAACGTCTAAAGATGTTAGGGATATCTTGTACGAGTACAAATGCTTAGCTTAATACTCGTAGCTCCTCGAATGAAAACAGTACGTTCGGTCTGGAAAGTTCCATCTATGTACCATGTTTTAGAACGGGGCAGTTTTAAAAAATAAAATTTGGAGCCGAATACTAAAAATTTATTTAACTTCAACTTCATCTTTGATATCATACGTGTCGAAAAACAAAAACCGTTGTCCCTTTGTTCTAACGAATTATAAAAGATTTTAATGGGTGAATTTTCCTGGGTGAAATATCTTGGATGAAATTGTTTGGGTGAGATTTCACTTTGTGTAAATATTGCGTGGGCGATTCGCCTTGATTCGTTTTTTCATAGTTCATTTTTTTGAATTTTTTACTAACAATTAACTGACATTTTTGAAAACGAATAATTTTGGTTCTTTTTTTTTTTTTTAGTATTGTGTGAGTAGGAAAGTTCGTGGAATATTTCCAAACCTTGACAAAAAGATCTTAAACGTTGGAAATGCTCTTTCAATCGTTTAAAAAAAATTAACACTTAAATAGGAGATTTCTAGAAAGATAAAATGAAAGCTCAACACAATTTAATCTCGCAGTTTAAACCTTGACTATTCCAGTTTGTCGCATTACTTAGACCCAGATGTGGTTATGTTTAAATAATACAACAGCTTTATTAACCCTTGACGCTCTCTTTCCTGCAATCTCTTCTCACCACATACTGCTTCAACCACCCCTATACTAAGGGTATATTGTGCTTGTTGTCTAATATACTGCTGCGGTCTTATGTCGCAAGCAAATTTTGTCAGCCTAAATACACTGGAGTGAGCCTGTACAGTACATGGGAAACGTTTTTATAGGGAAATTGTTAACATTTTATAAAAAAGGTTTTGAAATATAATTAGCATTATTCAATTTATAATATAGAAATCTCTCTCAAGTACATATAATATACGAAAAAAACTCGAAATATATACAGAAGGTTTAAAACTCCCTATAAGGAACTTTAATTGTTTATTACTTTAAATAAATTAACAGAACTTTGAATATATATTGTGGTGCCTAACAGGACGTATCTTTTGACGTATTTGACCCTCTATGATTTTTGAGGGATTAGGGGGAAGGGTTTAAAGTCCTAAATATAATGGTAGGTCATGTGCAAATAGTTGTCAAAGCTTATTAAAAGATAAAATAAATGGCGCGAACTAGAGCTTAGTTTCTTGCTCCATTTCAAATTAATGGACAATCTTATGGAAAAAAATACTCTAATTTTCATTGTCCATTATTTTGAAGCGGTGCAAGATACTAAGCTGCAATTGCACCATTTACTTTGTCTTTTAATTTCTTACCTTTACATTTAGAATTTTTAACCCCACCTTTTCAATCTCCCAAAAATCATGGAGGGTCAGATATGTCAAAAAAAGTCCTGTTTTGTACACCATAAGATATATACAAAGTTCTGTTAATTTATATTAAGTAATGAAAAAATAAAGAGGTTGAAAGGACTTTTTGAACACGCTGTATATGTAGGATGACTAATTCAAGATTACCACTATTAGCTTCTCTAAAGCTATACGGGATAGAGACAATTTAAATATTATTGTTATGGTTTAATCGGACATTTTGCATCATTAGTGTACATGAAAACTGTTACACAACGTTTTGAGAATAAATCAACTCTCGTTATCAAGTGTTAAACGAGAACATAGAGAAAAACATCTTAATACTCTATGACCATGTTGGAAACTAAAACTAAATCTAAGCTTTAAGAAAAAACTAGACCTGAGCAGTCAAAGCTAAGACTAAATACAAACTTGATCGGATTAAATATTTTTCTATTATGGTCTAGTTTTACACTTGATAAAGTGTGTTGATATATACTCTCGAAACGTCTTATAAGTTTTGCAAATACACAAATGATGCCAAATGTCCGACTAAACTATACTAATAATGTAAATAATTCATCGTTATCAAAAAATTTTAAATAGTTAACCTTCCACATTTTTGTTTTGTTTTTTATTGTTTTATTTTATGGTATTTGAAAATACGCCATTCAAATTTTGAAATATCGCCACCGTTTTCTAATATGACAGCTAAAATAGTTTTTTAATAGTTAGGACAGGACGTGTAATTTTAAGGCGTTTTTATTCATCGATATTTTTTGATAAAACCTTTTACAATCTACTGGCTATAAAATATTGTAAATTTATTATTTATAAGATTTTAAGTGGGTGCTTTTAACTACTATTCTTTGATATATAGACAGGTATTTGATTGCGTAGAAGGGTTTTTGTAAAATTATTTATCTCATAATCCTTAAAATGGATTTCTTTTGACCTAAAATTAATATTAGTTTAAATAATAGACACGTGCCTGTTGCATTTTAGACACGGATATTAACCAACTTTTCCAATTATTAGTTTATAAATTATGTTGACGTAATATAACCGCGGCGAATCTTGCATTGTTTTTGGACGCTAGAGTTTTACAAAAGACGATACCGTACCTAATTCAAGAACGTGTGCATGTCAAAAACCATATGCTAATTATAATTACCTAAACTAATTTTATACTGAGCACTATGGCAACTATTAAATATTATTTTTCCACCGTGTATTTTAAATAACACTATTTCAAACATTTTTCTGTTCAACTTATAAGAAATACTTATTTTCCCAGATCCCTACCCTAGAAACTGTATATAATAAACAGGTGGAAGTCGCTTGTAGGTCCAAGCGTTGCCTTTTTAAACAAATTAACGCTTGGGTAGTTAAAGAGAATACTTCTACTAAGTTATATTTTTTAAATAAATATAATACCCAAAAGTTGATTCCTGGCCCTTGTAACAAATATTAAATTGTAGTTGTAGACAAAGAGGTCTTACCCAATAAGGTATTTTTTTTAAAACATACCCTATAAATAAATATTGAGCTTGACTTGTGAGATGGTATACCGTACGTAATACAATAAAACTTGAACAAGAGTTCTAGTAGGTTTATTTATTTGAAAATAGTTATAGTTTAGTTATTATAGCTCGTGCATCACTGAAGATGTCGACTTTGTTGTTGAAACACGATTGAATAAATAAACATACTATTTACGAAAATTGTGGTCAGATTTTATTCTATATTGTTTAAAACAGTTGTTACACAGGTTTTCTGAACCTCGTAATTGTGTTTATCATTAATTTCTTGATGTCACGTCGTAGAAGTGTATATATTACAAAATATACACTCGCTTCGCTCGTGTCAGGATCTCGGTCTTGTCGGATCTTGTAACTATGTAAATATTACATTTTCTTGTGAGATCAATCTTTGGAATTACATTTTTGACAATAACTTCTTTATCTGTCATTACATGGAGAATTGAAATTTGAAAATTTGTATTTATTTTGTATGTTTTAAGTTGAATAATGGATCAAAAATTGCCGGAAATTCGATATTTCAATCTATATGAGCACAGTATAGTTCCATATACCGAAATTCATGTTTTTATGACCGTTAACAGACGTACATACGTTTGCCGGAAGGACGGTATGTCGACAATTAATATTTTGGTTGCCTGAGGCCATGAAAAACAGTCAAAAAATGAAGGTCAACATTTTTCGATTACCAAACTTCCTATATTGGGATATAAATCAGATGTTGTAATCATTTCTGAACAGACTCCCTGAGAAGATTTTCTTCATTGTATGTGACATCACGAACTTATCTTTTGTTGAGGGAGATTGGTAGTACTTGTCAAGAGTCCTTCACAGTTCTGATCGTCCTACAAAATAGCTTAGCTTTGCTCTTTTAAACATAAAAATGTCAATTGTTGTGTTTGAGTATTGTTGAGTACAATGCAATATTTTTTCTCTAGTTTCTCTAGGTCGATTTGCAATCTATTGTAAGATAATTTTGTTGGTTCTCTATCGTTTGAAATTTTAAAAATTCATAATTTGCAGAATGATTGGGAACACCATTTTTTTAACTTGCAAAAAATAAACACTCTTAAGTTAGCTGGGTGTTCCAGACATGAATTATATTTTAACGAAATACGTTTTAATTGTTGGACAGAAAATAATGTAAGCGTTAGCGTTCTCATTTTGTACAATAAAAAAGACGTTGCGTGAAGTTGAAAATAACAGTTATAGCAGTCAAAGCTTAAAATTAGCCCAGTTAAATTATTTACATTATAAAATTGACCACAATATTGACATAAAAGTTTTTTTTCTTTGACAACAGTTCAAAACACATAGTAACATACAAAACTTGATTCAGGTAGATCTTTAATTATACAAGTTAATATGAACTGGGGACGCTCGTTACTTTTAAAACCGGTCATACAAATTTTCAATTTTGCCACCATTTTCATAAATGTTAACTAACCTTAATCGTCCTTTCGTAAACCCCTATTTTTACGGTGTTTTTTTGGAATTTATCCTAAATTGTAAAACTCTCTAATTCTTGGATGTTTTTTAATAAACGGAATTAACAGAATTGTTTAGGAATAAAAGCAGTTTGAACTTGCAGAAAATGTAGCATTAGTGCATTTTTGGGAGGCGAAATTCCATTGATCTATGAAGGTAAACATTTTATTGGGCATAGACTAGAAATGTACATACTAATAATGCAGGACTAAAGTTAAAATAACTAATTTATGGAACGGATAAAAACTAACTTTATAATTACAATACGTTTGAGCTCGTTTTTAACTGTTTTTTAAATTTATATATTTTAACTTTAGTCATGCATTGGTATTTACAATTTTTAGATTAAATGAAATTAGTAACTTTATTCAAAAAAGAGAAGTACAAAAAATCGCCTCACAAAAATACATATAAAATAAAGTTTTTGAAAGTTCAAGGGCATTTAACTCCTAAACGAGTGTTTATCAAAAAAATGACCAAACATTTCTTAACAATTTCGAGTAAAATCAATAAAATTTATTTTCGACATACCGTGCACAAGACATCGTTGTCTGTACGGAAGCAAGATAGCAGCCACAAATTGGAACATAGCACAAAAATTGTGGCTGTTTTAAACAGTTTTTGTTCATATCTCGTTTGTTTTTCAACTTACATCAACTGGATAAAAATTTGCAAATTTCAATTCTGCATGTATTGGTATTTACCTATATTTCGCCAATTACAAATAGCAAAGTTATTATCGAAAATGTAATTTTGAACACAAAGATCCCAATAAAACGTGAAATTCTTATATTTACAAGATCCAAGAGTGTTAAATAACCAACACGAGCGTAGAGAGTTGAAGCTACTTCAAGGCTTGTCAGGACTGAACAATTACAAGAACGAAGCGAATGAAGACGGTTTAATATAAAAATATCTACGAAGCACTTTGAAGCTTTGGCGACGTCAAGTAATTAGTGATACATACAATTAAAAAGTTCAGAAAACCTATGTAACAACTGTTTTAAACAAACAAACTTACTCTATCCCATGATCTACCAATATAATTACAATGAGGTATGGTAAGTACTACGATATCACCCATAAGTTTTGGATCTGTTGTTTTAAACATTAGATTAACTTATTTTGAGGGAATGTTAACAACATTGCTCGAAACAAATGCGCAGAACATATGTGCAGTGCCAGTTGATTTTTGTTATTTTTATTTGTTTTAAGACGGGAAACCTCCTGGTCATCTACGCCTCATAAAAAAAGACTGAAAAACATAAAATGAAAACCAATAGACCGCATACTCTAAAAAAGTCAGAGTCAGAAAAGAACAATATGGTTAAGAGAGACCCGGTAAGGAAAATGAAAGTGCGGCATCTAAACGTCTACATTAAAAAAGGAGTAGATCCAGCTCAGTATCCCGAATCACTTTAGTGAGGCCCTGAGGGACGCAGTTCCAGCTAATAACCTATATTTTTAAAACATGTTTCTAATATTGAAACATCTTTCAAAAAAAACAGCTGTTCAATATAAAATCACTTGTTCAATTCAGCCGCAGCTTCAATATATTGTAATATCATCTCAATACAACCCCTACTATGCAATGTATGCAAGGAACTTTCAACCCCTATATTAACTTGTCCCGCCCCCCGCTGGACAATGTGGGACCGTCCACAAGTATTTCACCACTTTATTAGAGAACCAATATTGCTATTCTAACTCCTTGTTAAACTAAATTCAGTTCTACTGTCTCAACAAATATATATTAGTTTATTTATTTATAAAACATTTTAGTTTTAGGTACATTTATATGCTAAAACACTTGTCCGATTTTAATTAAATATACATTAAAAGTTACATTTGTTATGACTATTATTTACGAAAATAGGAAATATATTTAAGAAAATATAATTTTTATTATCAATAATTTTTCATCGTGTATTTCTAAAAGTTATGTTGGTAAATAGAAGAAAAAAGTGTGGATATGGACGAAAAAATTGTATATACTAAATTTTTTTAAATCCGTTTTTTGGGATGCATTCCATCATATAGACAACAAAGTGAACAAAGTGACAGGAGTAAACGGGTTTGGTCATTGGGAACCTCAGTTCAGATACTTTCGTAAAAAAACAAATCACTCTTGATTCCTTTCTCTATACAACAAGTAGTGTATATGTAGAAATTAAAATGACGTGATTTATTCATGAGTCCAGTTTTAGATTTTATTATAGAGCCACAATGGTTTTAGGTTTTAAGGAGGAAATCGTGCCACAATGTAGACCAGTAAGGGATAGTCACATACAGGATGATCCAAATTGCGCGGCATTATTTCGGGACTTTATTATAAAGCTGGAAATATTAAAAATAAAAGTTTATTTAAATACAGATCCGGAAATCCTTCTTTTTCTGTCGGTCCGCCATTTTGTGTTTTTACAAGGAAAAAAAAAACCTTTATATCTTTGGAAGTAGTGAAGATTTTCTATACGGATTATTTGTGTAACCTTTAATTTTACACAGGAAACTAAGACTTTATTTTAAACATTTTCAAAATGGCGGTCGTTTAAAATGTTCACTGTCGAATATCTCAAAACCTTTCAACATTATAAAATATTTAAAAGAAACAAAAAAATCCCTTTTCATGAAAGCGAATTAATTTAAATTGTTTCTTGTAGGTCAAATGATAACCTAATTATCAACAAAAACGAAAAGCACAACATGAAAAAAAAGTGTCCACAACACCCAACAAAAACTAGAATATTACGGAATTACGATAATTTTTAATGTAATATAATAATCCATTGACCAGAATGATACCCAAAATGAAAATGTTTTCCTTATTAGTTTCAAAATGGTGACTAGTATTTAACTAATTTACACATTATATAATTTTTTTTTTCTCTTAAGTATGTAAAGTTACAAATTAACAAATAAAAATTCCACATAAATATGTAGAAAATGTAATTCTGATTAAATTTATATTTTAATACGTAAATTTACAAATTTATGGGAACAAATTATAAAATATTGAAATTATTATTAAAACACTAGTCGCCATTTTGAAATCTTTAAAGGAAACATAATTATTTATTAATAGATATTAATAATAAACGTTATTTTAATTTAAAATATTTTGGATTATGTTAATCTAGGTTGTTGTAGGCAATTACCTAGAAATTATGTTTCTAGTTTTTTTTTATTATTGATCTACAGAAAAAAATAAACAAAACACAATTTTTTTAAAGGGCAGAAAAGAGTTTTTTATTGTAATCTTAATGTGTTTCAAAATATTTGACCATAAACATTTTAAAGTTCCGCTTTTAACGGAAAATAAATATTTTAAACTGTTTTCTGTAAGTCAAAGGATACAAGAAGTAGGCTATTATAAAACTATAACGCATGATTCCTTAATAGTTGTCTATAGCAAACAAAATTTAACCTAAACCAATGTATAATGGAATTCCTAAAGTAATGTGTATTTCGCCTCCTGTTTATATATAAATATCATTAAATAATATTGATAATTTAAAATTTCTCTTTTAACAAATGATAGTTTGAATGTGTAAAGAACAATCTCTCTCCTATTATGCTACATCAGTGTGTCTTTACAATTCGATCAGAAAATTGTAATATTGCAGACGACTGTATGCATCAGTTTGGTCCTGTTGTTGGGTATCTTTAAAAAATCCTTCTTAATAAGGCGCACGACTAAACCTCACTACTACAATGCCTGAAACAGTCCATTCTGAAATTAATTCATAAAAACGCTACATGTCAAATAAAAATTGACATTTTTCTAATGACTAAAATGTACCGGAGGACAAATAACGCCACTCTAAATGTAACCAAAACATGAGTGTTTTGAAACTGTTCGTTAACTTTTCCAGCGCTCAATCACTTCCATTAATGATTTTAATATAATTGGGCAAGCACACGAGGAGAGTACAGCACGGTGGTGAGTAATTCCCGCCTGAATAATTAGTAGCACTCCATGAAACTAATGACATGACAACCGTGGTCCATTAATATGTTTGTCGTGAAACATGACGTGTATATATATATATATATATATATATATATATATTTTACATGTATAATTTTGTAATGTCACATTACCTTCAGGGGCTTACTGTAATAAGTACGGTTGAGTCAATCCCGGTTGATCCTAACTGGTATTAGGAGTAGGTTTCTCAAATCATAAACATTTTGATAATCAAAAACATAATCAATAAGTAATTCGGTGGTTCAAATTGTTAATAATGATTAATTATTTATTTCCCAAGTTATTACAATAATTCCTCTAGTTCTTTAAATAATTCTATCTACATCAGTTTGATATATTATAACCCTATGTAATATCTAATCATTCAAATGCAATGTAAAACAGGATTTGTCTTAATTAGACCTTTAAATGTTCAAACCAAAGCAATGGCAAATTATTGAATTTAACAACAACTCTTGTTTTCTAAACAGTGAATATCTATAAACTGCCAGTGAGTCCCTTTCCCAAGTAGGTCTTTGGGCCACGTCTCTTGGTGACCAGCAGCGTCTCCCCTCCCCCTCCGACGTCTCGGATCCAACTGACCCTCTGTGCCACATCCCTCTGTTGACCGGTAGCGTCCGTCCTTCCTTGCCAACGTCTCGGATCCAACTGACCCTCTGTGCCACATCCCTCTGTTGACCGGTAGCGTCTCCTCTTCCCCTCCAACATCTCGGATGCCACTGATCCTCTTTCTAGGTCACTAGCAGTTTATATAGAGCTTCAATATCCATGTCATGTTTACCGACCTACAAGTTGTTAGTTAGTTGCGAGACGTTTTGAATTATTTCCCAATAACTACCACAAGACTGGTATTGATGATTTAACTGGTGGTAACATTTAATTATTTATTGATAATAAAATATTTTCTTATCATAAATCCTAACACTGGCTATACACCTTTTTTAATTTAGTTCTGGGTAAGATACATCTCGTTCAACATTCCAACCCGGTTTCTCTTGACCAGTTGTTATTCCTTTCCGACTCTGACATTATTATAGTACTGTAATACAAGTGATATTAATGTAATAGCAGATATTTCTTGTTGAAACTCCATATTCAAGGATAAAATAAAGCAAAAGCTTAAAGTTTCAAATGTTTAATAGTATAAATGAGCTACAATTGTTTCGCCTTGCGGCATCGTCGGGCAACTGATACCTGTAAATTATCAGTTGCCCGACGATGCCGCAAGGCGAAACAATTGTAGCTCATTTATACTATTAAATATTTGAAACTTTAAGCTTTTGCTTTATTTTATCCTTGAAATTAATGTTCTTTTCTTCCGTTTTGTACAAGGCTATAAATAGGTTTTTCGTCTTTAAACATCAAGGAAAATATGAATATAGTATCGCATTTATAGAGGAAAATTTTGTTAACACAAAATGGGGGGAAAATACTTTTGCTCAAATATTGAAAATTATATTTTTATCTGAAAGTCAAATATAAAATGTTAACTTTTATCTTAAAAATAGATTTATATTTTCGATTTTGATGGAGCAACATAGATTTAGTAAGGATATTTCTTTGATATTGTAGATTTTCCCTTTCTTGTTCATTGGCAAAAAACCTCTCGGTCATTATCACCTTTAAAAAAAAGGATTTCTCTCTTTTATCTATTCTATCGGTCGTGTCTTGACCAACTATTGCTCTATTTTGACCATAACCATATTGAAGTATTCCAGGGCTATGGGTATTTATTCTACGCTGATTATTTTCTTTTTAATAATGACCTTTTTAATATAAAACAAAAGATTAGAAGTTAACAAACATTTATTAATACTGCTTAGACATTTAATAAACTAATATTACAATACTGTAAGAAATACCATTATGCTCTAATCTGGTCTTTACGGCAGTAAAAAGTATAAAATATTAACGGATGATTTATAATAACAAAAGTAAATTAGTTTTGGGTACTACTGCCACCAGTAACACCTATCAAAAAGTTGTATAAACGTAATGGATAAACTCTGGAGTAAGAAACGCCATCATGTGTACATGTTGTATGAAATGTATCACTGAGAACTTTGGTGTAATTTCTATACTTGCACTGTAATCCCATAAAAAGAATATTTTGAAGTTTGTAATCGTCTTATTATTATAAATCTTACAACTTAAACTATAGAATCGGTGTTTGTAAATGTTATGGCTAAAATAAAAAAATTATAACCATATAAATTCATGCAGAAAACATATTTTAACATAAAAAAAAGTTTAATAAAATAGGTACTTATTGGCAAAACTCGGTCAGTGAGAATTAAAAGTAGAAGGCCTTAAATGTTTAAACCCTAGGCTGCTTAACTCTTGTTGTTTTAAAGCAAAACATTGCTGGTTCATTGACTTATAAAAAGAGGAATGAAATAGCATATAAAAGACCCCTAGCCTTCGAATACTCATGAGCGTCATGGTCGGAAAGAACAAGAGTTGGTCAAGAGAGAGAGAGAGAGAGAGAGAGAGAGAGAGAGAGAGAGAGAGAGAGAGAGAGAGAGAGAGAGATGATACGACAAATTAAAGATAAGGATCTAACCCAAGACTACATGAAAGCTCCCTAGAGACTACCAAGTCCGTACTAACTATAATGAGCTCCTGAGGAACAAAAGCTTTCTCTTTCCCTAAATTATTCATTCTCCCCAATCAATAGGCTATTAAAAATTAATTTTTAGTAAAATTTATTGATGACACGTTGAGAATGTAGGTGCCAGATGGTAACATGCAGAGTCCTTGACTAAGGATTTTCTTATAGTTTGTGTGGGTTAGAGTTACATTTATTTTTGTTTGTGGGTGAGTAGATAAAAATAAAAAGATTCAGGTATCGAGATGAGACGCATTATCATTGATTTGAAGGAAACACTAAAGATCTTGCTTTACCGATGTTCCACAACAGTCGACATGAGTAAAAAGCTTATTTCTAAAATAAAATATTCAGGAACATCTGAGAACGCTATCTTTAAGGAGAACTTCAACAACTAATTGGCGAACTATTTCAAAACTGAACAAAATATAAAGGATTCAAAACTTTGCATTGCTAGTTAACCAGAACAACTGGAACATATAAAAATGTGCAAAACTAAAAAGGAGAGCGAATGCTACTTTACCAAAACTCTTTAAGATTTGGAAAGAACAACACTGAGAATTTGTTCAACTTATAGAAGTAAGACATGGAACGTGTCAAAATCTGTAAGTTGCAGAATTATTAAAACGAAGACAAAAGCTATAATTATTATTTTCAAAACATTATTTTAAAATAGATTTGTCAATATGAAATCTCTTCAATTCAGTCTCAACTTCAATATATTGTTATAACATAATAAAACCCCTACTATGCATTGTATGCAAGGAACTTTCAACCCCTATATTAACTTGTTCCCCACTGGACAATGTGGGACTACCCACAAGTATTTCACCACTTTATTAGAGAACCAATATTGCTGTTCTAACTCCTTGTCAAACCAAATTCAGTTCTACTGTCCCAAAAAAAATATATCAGAATATATATTGGTAAAAATATAGGGTATTGTATTTATTTGTGTTATTTTTGTTTAAACAATATTGAACTGTGGAGAAACAATATAGTAAACACGCACACACAAAACCAAATACAAAATAAAATTAAATACGTGATAATCACCGAATACAATACAAATACCGAATACTCTCAAAATCAGTTTTACCGATTTTGTTTAAAATTGTTGATAAGAGTTTATTTTTAGTTAGAAGGCTTACATGTAAAATGAGCAATAACTCAAAACTTTGATTTTCTCAAAATCCGCCATGATCATTTTCTTCAAATTATGCTCAAAGGCACACTTTAAGTGGCTTAAACGCCGACCCCACTGGTTTGAGAGTCACCGTCAAAAAAGTTGTAAAAGACTTAATTCTATCTAAACACAAACCAAACCAACATTTTTGAACAAAATCGTTTTAAAAATGACATATATAAAACGTTTATTTATAGAAATATACAAGGTGATTCTTTTATCATGGGCAATATTAGCATATCGTAAAATATTAATCTGATATTAATAAATGGGATACATTGCTACTTTTTCATATGACATAAAAATCTGGTTTTTTTTTTAATTTGAAAAATGAGCGCCATTTTATAATATCACTGCAAACTTTTTAATGTCTTATAGAGGCCCCTATTTTATATGATGTTTTTATTATTGGTTATTGTTTCATAATCCTACTCGTTTGTGGGTGAGGGGGAAATGTATTTTTATGTTACCGAGTTGTTCCCCATAGGACATAGTTTAAATAAAAAACAGTAACCCTTATTAATTTTGGTAGAAATTTAAAATAAAATAAAATTTGATTATAGTGAGGTAAATAATATTCAAAATTAACAGAGGGGTGGTGGATGGCGTGGTCTACTACGTTTGATTTTTAAATAGTGAATTATATCAAAATAGAACTACTACTAATATTAAATAAAGTAGTTTTTTTTACAATAAAAATAGTAAAATAACACTTTCTGTGCATTTGCAATCCAAAAACGCAGAAAAAAGGTATATATATATATATAACTTTATGTTATAAAAGTATATATATAATTTGTATATATCACATCATAAAATTTGACGAACTCTGTGAGCGAGAAAATTTCTGTTGATAAATCAAAATTTATAGAAAAACTAAGTCACACGTCGGAAAATATTATTATACTTAACTTTCTACATTGTCGATTGATAACAAAATATAATTAAATTCTAATTATTTTTATTCTAAGTCAGAAATTAGATAACTTATAACCTATAAATTAGAAAAAAAACCTATCTAGGAGTTACAGTAATATAGTCGTTTTGACATTTAAATAAGGGAATATTAAGTATAAATGTATTCAATATTATAGAAAGTAAAGGACATTTGTTTTTTTTTTAATTCTAAGACAAAATTCGCCAAGTGATATTAAGTTTAAAATTAAATTAATTGTAGGAGTTAAATTTCCTATCAATTTCATAAAATAATTTATAGAGTGTGCACTATTTTTCATTAAAAGCGAGGTTCGAGCAATTTTAAAAAGAATAAAAACTGATGAAATATTTGTCCAAATTACCAAAGTATTGAAAATCAAATGATCTACACAATTTAGTTGTTTCAAAGCTGACAGCAGAATACCCTGTCCATAATTTTTAGTAGCAAATTAGATATTAATTTAATAAATGAAGTACGTAATAACCTGGAAACTCTGTACAAGTAAAACTGTGTGTAATTTCAAACAGTTCGAGAGTAGAATATAGTTTTTTTAAATTTTGTATATTTTAATTCGACATACATTTTTTGACTGAATTTCACATTTGGTGGCCTCAGAAAAACCGAAAAAAAAAGTTATTTTCAACAAGCCGCCCTTCTGTCACCCTTGTACGTAAGCACGATAACGCCCACAAAATTAAGATAGGAACATCAATTTTATTACAGGGGACTATAGTGTGCTTTATTGAAATTCAGACAAATATAATTGTTAATGTCAGAATGGCGGCCATTTTAAACAGTGTTTTGTCCATATCTTGCGTGTCATTCAACTTACAACACAATTAATTAGATGATAATTTGCAGATTTCAATTTTGAATGCAATGGTGTCACCTTATCTCTTTGCGATGAAATACAGCGAAGTTATTGTCAAAAATAGAGTTTCGAACCCTGATATTCATAGAGCTACGAGGCGCGGAAGGTCCATAACACTGACACGAGCAAACTGAGTGATAAATTTTTAATTTATATATATCTACGGAGGCCGTTGACAAGTAGGTACTGTTCAGAAGACTTGAATAACAACAGAACTGTTTTAAAACAAAATTGCCCTATTGGATATGAGCCATTGATCTACCATACCATTTAGTATTTCCAACAACGCTAACATGGGTTCTACTTTTAACATTATAAGTTTGGGTTGGGTACGTACCATGATGTTTTTGTTTAAAGGCAAAAACTTTTCAGCCATCATCGCCTTATAAAAAAAGGAAAAAAGAACATGAACTAAAAACAACCTTCCCTCGAGTACTGTAGTAGCATCAGGTTTGAAAGAAAACAAGAGTTGGTCGAGAAAGACCAGAAAGGAATGAAAGAGAGGTATCTCTAACCTAACCAGCCATCTTGTTTTTTTGTTGTTGTTTTTTACGTGTTTGTTGTTTGCATTTTTATGTTGTTTAAAGGATAAAACCATCACCGACTAATAAGAAAAAGAAGAAAAGAACATAAAATTAGCCCTAGAATACTGTAATCGCTTCAAGGTCGGAAGAGAAGAATAGTTGGTCAAAAGAGGAAACCCATTTATAATAAATAAGACAGGTAGATTTGGTAGAACAGTTTACTAAATTTACACCTAAAGATTGCAAATATGTGACTAATATTCTAAAATATGTAAACTAAAATATAAACTAAATTTGATATAAATTAAATCAAGTTTTTGGTGTTGTCGTACTTCTAATGTCATCAAAAATTTCAGTGAAAAAGTGAAATGAACCATGGACGCCGTCATCGAAAAATATTGATGTACTTTAAATAGAACCTAATCTAGCTTCGTTTGTGGGATAAATAAGTTATCACCTTAAGGCGTAACGGATTAAAATAACAGCGGTCATGGTTCATTTTTGTTTTTTCCTTTTTTTTTTTAAATTGTTGTTTAAATGATGAAAAATCTCTGGGTCATCATCGCCATATTAAAATAAGAAAATAAAGTAAATACGCCAAGACCTCGAATACATAGTAGTGTCAGAATCGGAAATGAACAAGAGTTAGTCAAGAGAGACTGGATAATAAAGATGAAACAAAAGGCATATAAGAACACATGAAAAATTATAGGCATCCAACTAGGTCTCCTCGAGAATGTCAAGCCCGTACTCACTTTACTGAGTTCCTGTCAGTTTTTATGTCAATTATTCCTTTATTAGTTAAAACCACCAACTTACAAGTTCTCATTGATAATTCCAATAAAACAATATTAAATATTCGCGTTTCTAATTGTTAGTTTAAAACAATTCTTACAACTTTGTCGACTTTTGGGTAAATATTTCTTGTAACACAAATGTCGCAAAAATTTATAAATTATTTACTAGCTTACATTTACAGAGCGATTCTAGAGCAAAACGTAAAAAAAATACGCTTCCGTCGATTGGCCGTTTGTTTTATTTATATTAAAGTTATACTATAAAACCATGATTTTATTTTGAACTTTTTCAAAATGGCGATTTTTAAAATGTTTAATGTGGAATACTTCGAAACCATAAACATTACAAAATATTTACAAGAGTCAAAACCATTCCTTTTTTTACAAAAAAAACTTAATTATTTGGTAATGTTTTTATTTGTATTTAATGTTTTTATTTGGTAATTACAGCTCAGAATTACCTAACCTAATATAATATGGAATTATATATTGTACCGAAAATGAAAATGTGTCCCATTTTAAAATGGTGACTTGAGTTTGCTATCCATAAATATGTTTACATAACTTTTTCTTATTTTCAGCTCTCTAAATATTGTTGTGCAATTTTTAGTCACCCTGTATGTAGCTAAGAGAAATTTATGAAATAAGTCAAAAACTATACAGTGGTCCCTGATAAATTGTTGTTTACCAATAAGCTGCAGCAATTGTTGAAAAAATTGTGGACATTTAATCAGTGTTATTCAACTTATAGCACACAAAAATACATAAAAAATTGCATATTTCAATTCTGCAAATGATGTTACCAACCTCACCTCTCTACAATTATAAATAGTAAAGTTATTGTCAAAAATGTAATTTCGAACATTGACCTCCCAAGAAAATGTGATATCTTATCGTTACCAGATTCAGGGCTGCGTTATAAAAAAAGGCGTAGCGAATGGAGGCTTTATTACCATGTCCGTTAGGGCCGAGACACTGAAACGAGCTAAGCGAATGGAAACTTTTTAATTTATACATGTGAAAAGCTACGGAATAGCCGACGTTAAGAATAATATACATAATTACGAGGTTCATAAAACCTGTGTAACAATTGTTTTAAACAAACTTACCCTACTGGGTAAGACCCCCTGATCTACCAATACAGATTAACACCCCCTACAGGGCCCAAAAATCCCACTTTAGTCATTACATTTAGAGAATCTGCATGTATTTGATTCTATTGTGGAACTAGGTAAGTACCATGATGGTACCGATCTAAATTTGGGGCAGTACGTAAAAATGGACACTACTATTGGAACTTTATTTTAAGCGACTTTTCTTTTATCTTATTTGATTAAAAATTATAAGATTATCCAGAAAACATTAAATGTATTTTTATTTTGCGATTGCTCTTTGAAAACCCCTAGTTTGAGGCGCTTTTTACAACATTACTTTATAAATGAATATTAGAGATGATTGATTATTTATATTTGTTTTCAATCTATACATCTCTTTTCTTTCTTTTAAATTTAAATTGTACTTTGTAATGCTAATTTATAACAATAAATAAATGAAATAGAAAACTACAAAATTACAAAAGATAGAAATTTGTTTTGTTTAATTCATTAATATTAAATTGAAATTTACAGACAAAAAAAAATTACAAACAATAAAATTCAAAATTAGATTGAGATTACTTTCAATAATGTCTTCAATAAAGTTCATTACTATATGGTTATTATACATATAATAAAAGAAAGACTACTTTCAATAGAAGCATATTATTCGTTCTTGAGACAAAAATATTATTGTGTTTAGGCTCACTGAATTATAACAATTAATTGTTATAAAACATACTATTATCTAAAGATTTGTCTCGGTGTTGGTTGCTGCCCAAATGGGTTTTAACAAAGAACAAGAGCATGAAATCAATTAATCAATTGTCTGGATTGACTCAAAAAAAATCAACAAAGTAAAAGAAAATTAAAATATTATAATGAAATGATATCAATGTTCTTAAAAATGAATACGTTTAAGGTGGTTCACAGTTCAATTAAATCAGTTATATGTCTTTAAAACATTTACTATACCCAATTATAGCATCATTCACTGGAAGTTTAAATTTGAGATTTTTTTTTTCTGAATTAAGTACGAATTATTATACAATCTATTTGTATGGATCTCACTACTAATGCAGAAATTATTTTTCGCAGAATGTTGAGAAATATTTACTCTCACTAAATTGTTGGATTCTACGATTATTTCACATTAAGATATAATATGGAGTATGTGAGGCACCCATTCCCTGTAGAAGCTTCCAGCAATATCCTTTTCATGTCCAAAAAACGACCTCTAGGAAATTACCCGCCTTCTAAATTGTTTGTATGTGTTATGTGTGAATGTTAGTTGATTTGATGAGGGTTGCAAAAAAATTTATTAATATTATTATAATTTCTTCTTTTTTTATATAGCAAATTGATTTAGTTTACATAATGAATTTCTATGAATACAAATATCTTAAATTAAATAGTGGGTAATCAAATAACTTCTCAGAAACTTGAAAATAGTATCAATTAATTTACATGATTTGAAAATGTCAGAGCCAATGACGTTTAACTTTATGTCAATAGAATTTGTAATGTCCAATCCCGCGCTAATTTACTTTTGTGGGCGTGTCCTTTTATATGCAGACAAAAAGACAATTTACGAAATCGGTCATTTTTATGACATGACTTGTGTTTGATTTTGAATTTTTGAGTTTTCCTGGATTATTTACACATTTTATAAACAATCCTTAGCAACCTTTTAGAAGGTAGATAATCTGTTTTATCCACGGGTAGCATTCGTTTCTTCAATTAAATTTCTGTTTTAAGTATTTTATTTTATTATTCCTTTTCCTCTCAGGTTTGATTTAGACTAGGACTACAAACTGTAATCTTTAAACTTGGATATTTATTTTGAATGGTCGAGTCATGTTGGTTTTATATTTTTGCATACATGTTTAATTAATTTGGGATTAATATGATATTGATTATATAGATGAAAAATGTACGGAAATAATCCTATTTAATTATTTGTAGATGGAAAGTCTAGATTTACGTAATTTTGAAGTACTCGGTTGGAGTCTCGGATATTTGCCGCTAGGTGCCGTACGTGAATTGAATGGAATTCCTTACATGTTTCATACAGTATTTTGTTTTGAAACCATTACTAATTATTGTAACTTTAACTTATCCAAAACATAAATTCACTTTCCAGTATGAAATCATCCCTTAAACGCATTCTCATCTTTAAGTTATAATTTATGACTTAAATTATTTTCGAAACTAATTACGTTACAAGGAGCTTAAAATTGTAATCGAAGCTAAACTGAAAGCAACAGGGCAGAACGTAACATGGTGTGGGGGGGGGGGTCTTGTAAGGGTAAGTTGTTATTAATATCTTCTTGTCTAATACATTAATTATCAAAAACTTTAATGTAGTTGTTAATTAATTTTCTAACAAATTTATTAAAAAAATACTTTGTTTAAACCGACTATTAAAAAATTTAGCTTACGTTTATTATGCTATTATATTTTCCAATAAATGTGCAACACAGTCACCGTTTTCTTTTTCTTCAGCCTCATAAGCTGTTGTCAATAACACCGAAAGTGAAAACATATTAAATACCTAACCTAACCTAACCTAAGCTAAATACATCCTCAGCATAAATCGTATTTGTTTAAAATCAAGCATTTAATGACGATGATCAAGATTCATTTTTACTTCTTCAAATTATTCCTGAACCATAATGTTATATAACTTGCGATGTTGAACACATATTTGGATCATTAATGTTCACATTCCATTAAAATTTAAACGAAATCGGAAGAGCAGATTTATAGAAATTACGTCTATTTAAGTCGTATGGGCAATTTTTTATTCTTTACCTATAACTCACAAACCACCACTTTTGTAGAGATGGCAGCAAATACCTGTTGTTTGGGTTCGTAGAGGCATCACTTGAATAAAACAGGAATTTAGTGTTACTTTATTATAGCAGGTACATGCAAATTTTTAGTTTTCATTTAAAGCCCCGAGAAACAATTGAAATACGCCCACGTATTAAATTTAAATCGGTCTATAGCGTACTGTACATATGACAGACGACAATTCATACAAACACAGACATCATTCCAAAAACGACTTTTTTACTTCAGAAGATCTTAAAACTGATACAACAAAAACATATTTTACATTTGTATTTTGACCCACAACGAAACTTTCCTTTCTAAGTAAATGTTTAAAAATAAAACGGGGAGAATATTTTGAGATAATCAGATAAAACTGATTTTGAAAACCAGAAGAGAGAATTCAGAGGGAAAAGAGACTACAAAGGTAAAGGTCAAGAGAAAGAAATAGACATAAGAAAAAAATTGGGAAGAGATCCAGAAGAGAGAAACAACAAGAAGACAGAGAGAATAATAAGCTACAGATCAAGTGAGAGAAATAGACAGGAAGAGATCCAGAAGAGAGATACAACAAAAGGACAGAGAGAATACGAATGTACAGATAAATCGAAAGAAAAAAGTGATGAGATCCAGAAGAGAGAAACAACAAGAGGAAAGAGAGAATAATAAGCTACAGATCAAGTGAGAGAAATAGATAGGAAGAGATCCAGAAGAGAGATACAACAAAAGGACATAGAGAATACGAAGGTACAGATAAATCGAAAGAAAAAAAGGGAAGAGATCCAGAAGAAAGAAACAACAAAATGAAAGAGAGAATAATAAGCTACAGATCAAGTGAGAGACATAGACAGGAAGAGATCCAGAAGAGAGATACAAAAAAGGACAGAGAGAATAAGAAGGTACAGATAAATTGAAAGAAATAGACAGAGAAAAAGGGAAGAGATCCAGAAGAGAGAAACAACAAGAGGAAAGAGAGAATAATAAGCTACAGATCAAGTGAGAGAAATAGACAGGAAGAGATCCAGAAGAGAGATACAACAAAAGGACAGAGAGAATACGAAGGTACAGATAAATCGAAAGAAATAGACAGAGAAAAAAGGGAAGAAATCCAGAAGAAAGAAACAACAAAATGAAAGAGAGAATAATAAGCTACAGATCAAGTGAGAGACATAGACAGGAAGAGATCCAGAAGAGAGATACAAAAAAGGACAGAGAGAATAAGAAGGTACAGATAAATTGAAAGAAATAGACAGAGAAAAAGGGAAGAGATCCAGAAGAGAGATACAACAAAAGGACATAGAGAATACGAAGGTACAGATAAATCGAAAGAAAAAAAGGGAAGAGATCCAGAAGAAAGAAACAACAAAATGAAAGAGAGAATAATAAGCTACAGATCAAGTGAGAGACATAGACAGGAAGAGATCCAGAAGAGAGATACAAAAAAGGACAGAGAGAATAAGAAGGTACAGATAAATTGAAAGAAATAGACAGAGAAAAAGGGAAGAGATCCAGAAGAGAGATACAACAAAAGGACATAGAGAATACGAAGGTACAGATAAATCGAAAGAAAAAAAGGGAAGAGATCCAGAAGAAAGAAACAACAAAATGAAAGAGAGAATAATAAGCTACAGATCAAGTGAGAGACATAGACAGGAAGAGATCCAGAAGAGAGATACAAAAAAGGACAGAGAGAATAAGAAGGTACAGATAAATTGAAAGAAATAGACAGAGAAAAAGGGAAGAGATCCAGAAGAGAGAAACAACAAGAGGAAAGAGAGAATAATAAGCTACAGATCAAGTGAGAGAAATAGACAGGAAGAGATCCAGAAGAGAGATACAACAAAAGGACAGAGAGAATACGAAGGTACAGATAAATCGAAAGAAATAGACAGAGAAAAAAGGGAAGAAATCCAGAAGAAAGAAACAACAACAGATAGAGAGAATACGAAGGTACAAATCAAGAAAGAAAAACAGAGAAAAAAGGGGGAAGAGATACAAAATATAAAAATTGAATGAGAAGTTGAGCGTTATGAGTGAGAGTTTTAACACGACTTTGATATCCAGAAGAGAGAAAAAGGGGTGTAAGAGAGAGTATAAAACGACAGCAATCCAGAGAGAACTATAGAAAAGACATTTAGAGAGAGTGGGGGTGATAATTTAATACAAAGACAAATGAAGAGTGAAATGTAATTAAAGATGTTGACCGAATCTGAAGTGCTGTAAGAGACAGTCCATTACCAACACGCATATTGAGTTCACTAAACTGGAGTTTACCAGTTGTATTGTTATTAAGGACCTACGTTAATTGAAAACCGTTTACACCTCAGTAGGGATATGGTAATGCCGAGGTACTCTAGCTGGATCTACACCTGTTTCATGTAGACATTGGTTAGTTCCCTCTCTTTCATCTTTCCTATCAAGTCTTTCTTTGCCAACTCTTGTTTTCTTCTGACTATTAGAGCATTCAAGGGCTTGGAATCTATAATTTATGTTTTTTTACTTGAAATGTTTAAGGCGATGATGACTGTGAGATTTTCGCCTTTAAAACAACAAACAAGTTAATATAGTTTATAAATATTTAATTTAAATTTGGGTTGTAGTTACCAATAAGTTTTTTTGTTGGTGTAGTCTTTATAGACTACATACATTTTATATGTAGATCTTACCTTATAATTATTGTTCGTACACGCTTTGTTTGTCTATTAATTGCTTACTCCTCAACCTTTAAAAAAAAATTTTTTTGAAACTTTACATACTTTTTAATAAAGTTACTAAAAAGTGGAAATTTTAACACACGGGGGTTTATAGAATCAAAATGGTGGCAAAACCAAAAAGCTTCTATGTCTCTATACTTCTATGCCTTCTTGCAGGTTTAATTATTGAACAGTTGTTTGATTCAAATTAAACAGCAATTACATTAAAAGAAGAACTTATAACCTATTTTTAGAGCAATTTTATTGTACTTTGTTTTTCAATAACATTTCTACAGTTGAGCAAAAAGTAGTATTATTTTTAATAACGTTGCAGAATCAATCAGATAATATTTTACTATTATCACAGTTGAGTGACTTTTACTTTTTGAGGTATTTAAAGGAGGAATTAATTTACACCCGTAGTTTCAACAATGATGCGGATTGAAAGAGCGTTATCGAAGAGGAACTTCTTCTGGTTTCACATAATTATATTACACGGGCATATGAGTCATTTGTTCGACGTTTCTATTAGTGTGGATAGGTTTAATATTGAATAAATAAATACGTTTTTATACCTTATTTTTATTGGATTTGAAAACAAATAATTAGTTTTTTGTATGTTTTAAAAGAAAATTCTGTTTTTATCAAATTACGTTTTTTTAAATATAAATTATTTTTCAAAGAAATTAGGTTTTTAACAATAAAAGTTTTTTTTCAATCTTGATAAAAGCTGTATATTATTTCAACGGCTGTTTTTCCCCGTCATATTGTCTCTATAAACACCAGAGTGTTGAAATATTCCCACAACGTTTTTGGTCCGTTGTAAAAAATTGTGTAAAGTTACAAAAGAACCTGGTAAGGAATAAGCAATTAATAGAAAGTCATAAACGTTTAAGTCTTCGTGGGACACTCTATATATGTAATAAAGTTAAAATATAAATAATTTTTTATTTAGTCTTTAACAGTGTAGAGTGAAAACTCAGAGATTTGAAAATTTCTATTAATCCAAAATTTATTTTAATACTAGTGAAACTAATTTTACTCTTACAAAAATATTACATTATTATTATAATTTCTTATAACTAGTTATCCTTTAGCCTACAAAAGAAATTTAAAAAACAAGTTCTGTTTGTCATTGAAAGAGGAATATTTATGTCATTGTTTAAGTCACCGGTTTTTATTCAAAATTAAATATTTTAAAAGGTCTCCGTGTTGAAAATATACAAAATAAAGTCTTTTGTACACTTGTGAACCGTAACATAACATAATGCGTGTACCAGATCTATTATCTTATCTATTAAGAAAGAGTTTTTTATTATGACGAAAGCAAAATGGCAAATAGAAGAGAAACTAAGCGTATTCGAACATTTTATTAATTTATTTTGTTACAAATAATACAAAGCCCTTTTGACAGTATATAAATTGCAATGTTTTAATACAAAATACATTTAAAAAATATATTAAGATAAGCGTATTTAACACAAGTCCTACATAATTACAAGAATTTAATGGGACAAAATAAATGTATACTGACATAATCATTAAAAAATATAAATATTTTATACTTTTCCTCTATTGTTATGCTTACTAAAATATTGACAGCTTTAAAAAATTAAAATCTCATCGGAAAAACTTTCTGTTGAAAAACAGGAAAAAAACAGAAAAACACTACAAAAAAAAGAATTTAAATTTAAGGTATCTGGTATGTACAACTTTATTATTATAATTACAACATTTGGTAGTCGAATATTATTTATTGTGTGATGAAATTCATCATCCTTCTTGCACTACTTCCTTTTAGACATGTCTGCACCGCGGGTTGCATAGAAAATAAATTGAAGGGGGTCGTATAGTCTAGAAAAGTATTAAGAGTTTAATTCTCATATATTTCAAAATGTATAGAAGTGTAACAAATAAATTCTAATACAACAGAAATATCGAGATATATAAAAGTGACATCGGAATATTGTATTGTCATATGACTTACGTCAGTGAGCAAAATTTCATCTTTTTATGACAACGGGAAGCAAGTTATATTAAACTTGCAAGATTTGATGATAAACGAGTAGGGTAGTGAGTTAACGAAAAGTATGTAACAAACTCCAAATTTCCTAATTGCATTTACTAATATATCATCCATGATTTATCCTGCTTTTTATATAAACCTTAATAAAATATTTACAAAATTGTATTTAAAAATTGAATACTGATTCGTTTCTAATTTTCTGGAAACAATAAAGATTGTTTCTCAAAACAATTATATCCGTAAAATACTCCATGTCACGTTTTTGATTCATCACATAACTTACTCTATTCAACACATCTATAGAAAAGTTACAAACTGTTCAAAATCATAGCACTATCCTTCCATACCAAAACAAAAATTTATAAATTGAAACTTATTGGTTTTAATGATCTGTATAACATTTGTAATTAATACATTAAGCGTCATCTCAATATTTGTAATGACAAAAACTTACCTAATATATATATATATATAAAATTCATAAATGTTCATTTTTATACAAGAATCTTTCATCTTTAAAGCGTTGCAGTCTTTAACCTTTATTTACAATATCATCATGCCACAAACAGCCATAGTGGATTTCCATGCTTTGTATTTACATTTAGTTGTGATTGATGATGTGAACTTTAACCTTAAAAGTGTTGCAGCGAGGAGTTGATAAATGTTGACACAAAAGAAATGACACAGCTCTGGGGAATGCAAAACCTTGGGGATATGGGGATAGTTTTTTCTGATATTCGGATTTAGAAGCTTATAGGATCGTAAGAAGAGATAAATTTAAATGTATATAAATAAAAATCTATCTGAAAACTGATTGGTTCTCACCTTGCCGAAAATTTTTGTTTGTGAATTATCGGTGAAACCTAAAATCGACCATGGAAGGATATAAAAGACGTAATTTGTCAAAATCGCCTGAACCTATGTTGGTACAATTTTAATGTCACATGAATAATAATTAACTAAATCCGTTTGCGAAATAGGAAATAAAAATATATTAGGGTTCATAAATAATTGTCCAAAAAAATTAACTTTGGATTTTTAGGACTTTTAAAAACACAAACAAAATAAAAAGAATTCAATTTTACCGACAACTACTGAACTGACATTTCTCATGAAATATAGTTCCTTATTATTTACTTTATTAACCTCAAGGGGTCATTTACACTGAGTACGGCCTAAATAATTCTGAGGGAACCTAGCTGGATATACATTTTTTCATGTAGTGTTAAGATACATCGCTCGTTTACATCTTTCCTAACAGGTTTCTCTTGACCAACTCTTGTTCTTCTCATTACGGTCTATGAATACTCTAGACCTAGGAGGTTCTAACGAGTATTTATTTACTCTATTATCTAAGTTTTATTATAAGGCGATGATAACCGATATATTTTCGTCCTTAACCAATAGAAAAAAAAACATTAAAGTATATAAAAACAAATACACGACATTTCGAGAGTATAAATCAACTCTCGTTGTCAATTCTAAAACTAGAGAATAAATAAGAAAAACACCAACATAACCTAGTAGCCTTGGGCCATGCTGTATACTAACCATAACCTAAAAAAATAATTCAAGACTTAAACTATGCCTCAACAATCGAAGTTTAACACCTGACAACGAGCGTTGATTTATTCTCTCGAAACGTCGTGTATTATTTTTTATATATAAAAATGGTGTCTAATTAAACCATATTAATAATTAGCATCATTATCAATCACTTAAAAAACTGAAAAATTGACAGATTATTTTTTTACTGTGCTGGTTAATTAAAAAAGTAACCAGTATAAATAAAATAAATGTTGGTTGGATTCTAACTCCCTAAAAACTGCAACATTTTTTTTTAATTTTTATACTTCTAACAACTTTGATAAAATGTACTCAGTAAAAACTAAACGTAATAGACAACACCCTTCCCTCACACGATCAGATTTTATTTAAATATATAAATATTCTTTTATGATTTCTCTAAAAATATGGGTTACAGTTTTATACTGGCCTATATCCTATAAACATGGGAAAACACCTTGTGATAAAAAAAATATATTTTCCCGCTAACTCATACTAGTGTGAAAGTAGTGACGATAATTGATAATATTTGTTTTACAACTATTCTACCGGGTCTCTCTTGAAAAACTTGTTTTTTTCCTACCCTGAACGATATGATATAGGGTTAGGCGTCTTTATTTTATTTTATTTTCTTCACTTTTTAAAGTTGGTGTTTCGTGGTTTTTCTAGTTGAATGAAGAATAAAAATTTGAGAATGGCTGAGAAAGTTTGTGCAAAGTTTGTTGCACCATTCACTTTCTATTATATTCAACATACGTAAATCTTTCTTTAAATGCGTCGTTATATCTTGTACTGGTATTACTAAAGGTATTATTGTAGATTTTTTTTTTTTTTTTCATTTTCTGTACTAATAAACATGTTTTCTGTATTTATCAGTAAAACAAAATAACGAGACAGTCTTAGCATTACACATAATTTATTAAAAGATAATTTAAATAGAACCTGAATATGCTTCTCTTCTGCCTTAAGCTCGTCCTAAAGGTACATCATCAAATCACAATTTTAGTGACTATCATAAACTTTAATTATTTTATTTTTAATTTGGTAGACTTGTTTGGGTCATTACGTTTTCTTTAAATTGTATCGAAATATGTGAAGCCAGTGTTAAGAAAAAAAATACCTTTATAACATTTGCATAGACGATTTCTTAACGGTAAACCAGTTTTGGTTTTTTTAACGATAATTAAAGAAAGGATATTTATTGAGAGATGGCAACCGATAACCTTTATTTATATCCTTAAACGTTACATTAATTTAAGACAAATTTGGTTAAAATTTATTTTTTGTATTTGGAGAGCAGGTAAGTTAAAACATTAATTTAGTTACATAAAAAAATGAAATAACCCTTCGATATACAGTAAACGTTTACATACTGAATTTGATAATAATATTTGGACTGTACCTCAATGAAAGAAATATAAAAAGACATTAGTAATCCCAAAATTTGTTTTTTTGATTAAGGTGGCCCAAAATATGTATTTCTACCAACGTCTAGTTTTTTTAGCCACAAAATTTTTTCAACATATATCTGAAAATATCCAATTAAACAAAAGAGGTGATGGGCGCCATCATGGTACTTACCCAGCCCTATCGTAAATGTAAATACATGCAGATCCTCTAAAAGTAATCCCCAAAAGTTTGTTACTTGGTTATTGTAGGAAATGATAAATTGTAAAGTTAAGTTTCTTCAAAAGAGTTGTGACACAGGAACGCGGTGAGTGGACACCATTTTTATTTTCAAATATAAATCAGTTAAGCTTTAGTTAGTATGACTTACAACGTACTGTCGTCAATAGTCAAGAGTCGTATAGTTTTAAACTACTGCCGTTTCGGGCATTGAACCATTAGGTTGCTAGGTGAAGGGTATTTTTTAAAATTAATTGTTACATAGGTTTTTTGAACCTTGTAGTAAAATTGTGTATATCACTACTTTATTGAAGTCAGCTGAGCCCAACGGCCCTCAAAGATGTGTATAATGTATAGATGGGTTGTCCGTAACTAGGCCTTACCAGATCTTGTAACTATATGCAAATCATATTTTCTTGGGAGATCAGGGTTCGAAATTAAATTTTTGACAAAAACGTCGTAGAGAAGTGGGGTTAATACTATTAAAATGCAGAATTGAAATCTATAAATGTTGATCTAATTTATTGTGTTATAAATTAAATAACTTACAAGGTATTATAAAAACTATTTAAAATGGCAGCCATTTTGACAGTGTTTCAATTATTTTTTAATAGGAATCTATTTGAGCACACTACAAAAAAAATCATATTCTATTTGAGCACACACTACACAGTCCTTTTTACAAAATTTCATATCCCTCTCTTAGTTTTTGTGGCCACTATTGTGCTAACCGTACAGACAACAACGAGTACCGACGGATGGCATGTCAAAAATCTTTTCACACTATACTGGGTAATTTAAATTCACCTAAAAAATTACAACGTCGTATAAAAATATCTCATCTGGCATTCGAATCTAATCTACAAGATGTACTTATGAGTTTGTGTTGTACGAATAACTAAATTAAGGCAAAGCCTAATGTACCGAAACTCGGCCAAACTGTGTACCACAGTTTATTAACCAGAACACGATGTCCTGGGCTTTTAACTACCAATACAAGAAAAGAGTTTTAGTATAATTAAAGTAGGGGATCTTAATTAGATATTAACATTAAAGGAAGGGAGGAGGATGTAATAGTTTCGAGCTTTAAAATAGATGCAGCCATTCTATTATACAGAGTGCTCGGATGTTCCAGTACAACCTTAACTGTTACATGTAAAAACTTAAAACGTTCATCAGATGTTTAATTATATATTTCTAAATAAAGAAGACATTTCTTTCCAATAATGAGGAGAGGGACGAGGAGTATCATTCAAATAATAACCGCAATCGAATAAAACTCTGGGAAAGGTATTTTTATAATCAATAAAATGGCGTAAAAGATAGTGTGATCTGACAACCCTAATCATGTCAGCGAATAAACTTTAAAGCGAAACTGGTACTATAGTAAAGTTTTAATATTCCTATTTGGATAATCTTTTTTTTCTTTTTTCTTAAGGCAGTTGCAAATAAATTGAAACGAGCTGATGCGCTCCTTCGTGTTATTTACTCAATCCTGTCTGTAATATAATACAAACAGATCTTCTATCTTTGGTCTTACAGGAAATGTTAAATTTTATTGGTATATCAATGGGTCTTACCCAATAGGGTAAGTATGTTTAAAACAGATGTTGCTAATGTTTTCTGAAACTGATAATTTGTTTATAACCCTACATTCTTGACATCAGCTAGACCAGTCTCCATTGACTTCACTCGTGTCAGTATCTGGAAGATGTACAGAGGTGAAGGTTCTTCCACTCGCCACGCTCGTATGTATGACTCTGCCCTAATGGATCTCGTAACTAAATATAACATTTTCTCAGGAGTTCAGGGTTGGAAATTATAGTTTTAGCAATAAGTTCTCTCTTTGTCATAAAGAGGTTGGGTTGGTACCATTAAATGAAGAATTGAAATCTGCAAATTTATATCTAATTTGGTATGTTGTGAAGTGAATAATACACGACATAACCGGCTGCCATTTTGAGATTTTCAATTATATTATTTTGATGGAGTTGTATATGTGCACATTGTAGTTTTCTATATCATTTTTTTTAAATTTCGTATATCAATTTTTTTTTAAATTTCGTATATCAATTTCTGTAACCGTTAGCGTCCATATTTACACAACAGCAACGACAGTGATGTCAATAACAACGACATTTGTAACAACAACGACAATGGCAACAAAAACGACAACTACAACAGCGACAATTTACAACAACAATAGTAACAACAACGACAATGGTAACAATAACAACAACAACTTCAACGGCAATGATACCAACAATAACAATGACACCAACAACAATGGTAACAACAACAACGATAATGGCTTCAATAACTAAAATGACAAGAACTACAATAGTAACAACAATTACAATGATGATAACAATATAACAATTATGATAAAAACTACAATTATGATAACAACACTAACAATGAAAAAAATAACCATGGTAACAACATCGATATTGGTAAAACAACGACATGACAACAACAACAACAATAGTAAAAACAACGACAATGATACCAACAATAACAATGACAACAACACATTGGCAACAACAACGACAATTACAACTAGAGCGACGAGAACGGATGGGCAGCTTATCGAAAATCACATTTTCGGTTTCCTTAAGTTTTGAAACGTGAAGGTCTGTCGAAAACCGTGGTCATAATTTTTAACGTTTACCAAATTTACCCTATACTTAGTATACTAGGTAAGTAAAATGACTAAAATTATTCATCAAATACACATATTTAATACTATCAAATATGTTTAGGGTAAACATAATTGTTTGCCTACCTGTTTAGGGCTGTAAGGCATAGCACATACTACAGATTGACAAACTTCATTTCAAAACCTCTCTTTTGGTTCAAAACAGATATTCCCACAAATATTCTGTTTATTTTACCCATTCCTTAACTTTCCCTATATTACGTATACGGAGAAAATAAATGCAATAATTAACCCTTTTAAACTTCAAGCGATAAACCAGTTATATTTCCCTTTCTATTCAAGCGAGGGGTAGGTAGAATATTTTCAGTTTAACAATTATTAGCAGATATATTCACTTATTACTTGGTTCCTTTACACGTAATACCAACTTTTCACCATAAAATATCTCTATCCAAACTAATATAATTAATTTCACGGTCTGCTAATCCAATTATATGAGTAATTAATTTCCCTTTGTTGTGCACGCCGCAATGAGAGGAGCGTTATTATTTTTGGGTCTTGTTAAATCTAATCCCGGTACATACTTAAGTAAATACTTCCTTTTATTAAATATAGAGTGTGCTCTTGTAGCTTAAGTATAAAAGTGGA
Source organism: Aphrophora alni (assembly GCA_963513935.1). Lineage (NCBI taxonomy): Eukaryota > Metazoa > Arthropoda > Insecta > Hemiptera > Aphrophoridae > Aphrophora > Aphrophora alni. Next base: position 138,701,680 of record OY740766.1, read on the forward strand.
ATATAGAAAATTTAGGTTAGACATCAAAGTATACTTAGATACTTAAACAATATTTCCTTTTAATAAATATAGAGTGCGCTTTGTGTAGCTTAGTAACAAAAGCTGAAAATAAATACAGGATGACAGAACATTTACGTTAAAGATCAAAGCATGACGTAAGCCTATCTCTACTGAATTTTATATCCAGAACTGTTTTGATAGGGACATTATTCAATTGGCTCTTATCACTGAACTAGTATAGGAGATAAGAAAGCAGGAATAGCACTAGATCGGTTATATTCCTTAGCAGCAATAACAGAGATAGAGAATCCATGGTCACAAACTGGGGTTCAGGAAAAATAGGAGAAAGAAAGAAGGGTATTTTTGTAGGTCATAGGGCATAGACATCAATTGTGTATTGAGTATAACATTTTGAATATCTTTATAAAATTGTGGATTGTTTATAAAGATATGGTTGATAGAAAATTTTGGATTGTTTTTTAATTTACGGATTGTTTATCAAAATGGAGATTGTTTATAAAATTTTGAATTATTTTTAAAATTGTGGATTGTTTATTACTTTTAAAATTGGCGATTGCTTATACAATTGCTGGTTGTTTATAAAATTGTAGATTGTTTATAAAATGTTGGTTTGTTTATGAAATTGTTTATTATTTTACGAATTGGGGATTATTTATAAAATTGACAATTGTTTATAAAATTGTGGTTTTTTATAAAGTTTGTAATTATTTTTTAAATTGGCTATTCGTTCTAAAATTTTGGGTTGTTTATTATTTTTCAAAATGGGGATTGTTTATAAAAGTGTTTAATATTTTTGAAATTCGGGACTGCGAATTTTTTTATTTTTTTATTATTTTTAAAATGAGGTTGTTTTAAAATTGTTTATTAATTTTTAATTGTGGATTGTTTATTATTTTCAAAATTGTGGACTGTTTATAAAATTATTTACTTAGTTTACAATTGGTGATTGTTTATAAGAAGGTTTATTAATTTTTAAATTGGGGGTTGTTTTAATATTGTAAATTATTATTTAAATTGTTGATTGTAAAATTATTACGATTAGGATTACGAAGAATCACATTTCCGAATCTACAAAAATGACAAAGAACAAAGAACAAAACTGTCAATGTATTATAACCTTAGGTCGAGCAAACCACATGGCTTTACTTACTCAGTAGTCGTTTTGTTAAGCTTTGTAGTTTTCATTCATTAGTAAAATATCGTGCATTTTTATAGATCCGATGTTGACATTAATTCAACTCCATCATCATTAAGTTACAATGTTACTGTTACGATGCAACACCACTCTCTGGTGATTGTAATTAGAATTACAGTGTATGCAGAAAGGTTGTGTTCCACCCTATAAACTCCGATACTGTTGCCTTGTGCCAGAGGAAAGGAGAGGCAAACGAGTGAAAATAATGGATAAACATTTTCACTTTTACGTATATAAATAATAATAATAAATTAATGTATACTGCGATTCTTGATATGTCGGAACACTGTCGCATTCCGAAATAAAGTCTCGGTTCGCTTTTCTCGTATTTGTATATCGGTTCTTAAAATCATTTTTAGATAGAAATATGTAGTGTGAAACAAACTCATATTAGACCTTAGTCAATTTAATTGAAGTTAATTTTTTGACTGTCCTTGTTTTGCCAATTATTCTTAAACGCTTCTTTTTTTATTATTAATTTCCATATTTCATTTTAAAAAATCAGTTAGTCGAAATTAAAACTTTTGGGTCTAATGTATTCGTTTTTTATGTTGTGTTGAACTGTATTTTTCTTAATCTTGCAATTAGTTATGCTGGATTTTGTTAATGATCATATTCAATTAAAAATTTACTGAAATCAACAGATCTAATTAAGTTTTTGGTAACACTTCATAAAATGTTTTTCCCAGTAACTCTAGAGAGTGTAATATTTCTGAGACGCTATCAACAATTTCATTTGAGCCGGAAGTAATACATTTGACAAACATTTTAAAGAATATTTTAATTTTTTTAAAGACTAAAATTGAGTAAACCTTTGTTTAATGGTTCTTTTTTTATATATTATGTGGATGTATGTGATTTGAAGAAAAAAAATATTTTAACATGAAAAGTAGTAATGTGTTATTTTATAGCATAATTTGTTTTTTTTATTTAATAGTTTTATTATATGTATAATAATGAGGGAGTAAAATAAAATAAAATAAATAAATATACTCAAATAACATATTTAATCTAAATTGAAATAAAAAGTTGGAGCAAACTGTTCGCGGTTAGACAGACATCAATATAAAACCTACTTTTGGTGTCAACCTACAGCGTCAAAATGGATCTAAAAACTCTTTTTGCTTCATCATAAAACATTCTCTATACTGCGTTGGAAAATAATAAAAGACAGTTTACTGCATTGCAGATTATTATCATAAATTGAAAAACATATATCTCGAAAAGTACTTGATTTGCATGTCACTGTCACAAGGAGCACTGCTGTAGTATGAGACGAGAAAATTCAGCACAATAAACAATGAGTCAATACATGAACTTGTGACTTGAAAAGTTCATTTTGGTATGTTTCAATATAATCAAATAATGAAAATGTTTTTCTCTGCAGTTTAGTGTAAGATTTGAAACCTTGAGTTTTCACAAAAATCTGATTCAATTATTTCGATATGTTTACTTCTGAACGATTCATTCCAAAGAAATGAAGGATACAGTTAGCTTTGTTTTGAATTTTCTAAAAAGTTTGTTAACAACCATCAGTGAAACGGTCTTATGATGGCGACCGGTTTTAACAGTTATAAGTTATTAGAAGATTATTTTTAACAAAAAATTATTATTAAAAAATAAAAGAAGAAACAAAGTAAATTATTAAGTGTAATTTTGAATGAATTTCTTAATATACATTTATATTTCATTAAAAAAAATAATATAATTTTTTTATTAGATATAAAAAAACACGTTAAATGAAATTTAAATTATTATTTAACATGTAAATTATTTACGTGTACTAAATTGAAGAGGAAATTGTGATCAGTATCGTGTAGATACAGAGTGATTGATATAAGTGTGCCAGCTGTATAACTTACAAATTATTTGATATATATTATATATAAAGACTAAAATACCAACTCCCCTGAACATTATATATGTTGTTTTGTTTGTGGGTTTTAAAATTGTGATACCATCACCATTAGTCTAATATAGTGGAAAATTTTAAAATTTCTTATAGATATATCTATTCTTTATGAGGGTTTTAGATCTCAAACATATTTTAAAGACTTTTTATTTTTATCAGTTTTTTTGTTAAATCTAACAGTTTAGGAGCTTCAAAGTAATGAAAACAAGATTTTAAGCGTTTTCAGAGGTTCATTTTTTGTACTCACAAGAGTTGAACCGAGATTATTTTTGGAATTTAGATTGAGTATAATGTAATAAAAACTATTACAAATTTTAAAATCAACGTTCACCTGATCTTCAAAGTGAGATATAAATTATTTTTTTTTTTTTAAATTTATTTTTAGAAACTGACTAATTTTCTGGATATAAATGATATATTTATTTACTAAATTTATTTTTAGGGGCAGTCTAATAGGGGGGATATAAATTATTTATTTATTCACTAAATTTTATTTTAGGTACTGTTTAATTTTCTGGATATAAATGATTTATTTATTTACTAAATTCATTTTTAGGGGCTGTCTAATTTTTGGGATATAAATGATTTATTTATTTACTAAATTTATTAATAGGGACTGTCTGATTTTGGGGATATAAATGATTTATTAATTTACTAAATTTATTTTTAAAGCCTGTCTAATTTTCGGGATATAAATGATTTATTTCTTTAATAAATTTATTTTTAGGGGCTGTCTAATATGGAGGGATATAAATTATTTAATTACTACATTTATTTTTAGGGACTGACTCATTTTTCCTACCAAACATATACAATCAGTATATAAATCTTTAAAAGAATAATAATAAAATAATATTTAAAACAAAATTAAACTTCTAACAAAACTAAAACAAAGTATTTTACAAAAAAACAAATCATTCTGGGTTAAAAAACTACATCAGTACGACATTTAAAGTTTTACATTATTCTTAATAATAATAATATGGTTTAATAGGACATTGGCTGTGTACGTAAAAAATAATACTGGACGTTTCAGTATTGTAAACAATCTCTCACTTGATTAGACATGCAGATAAATAGAAAAATGCCGAAGATAATTGTTCCGAAAATTATACATTTTAATTGATAAAAGGCAAAGATAATACACCATGAAAACTAATTGAAGCCTTTTATGTAAAATCTGTCGTACAATCCTACCAGTCAAAATAACGTAGAAATAAGGCCATGCTGGCTTCTGATAGTATAAACTGAATGGAAAATTGAAATTGAATTAAAGAAAGTTCAATTTTGTCACTTGGATAGCTAGTGGGAACGCACTAGTGGATCAGCATAATGCACTAAACTTTTGAAAGAGGCACCAAAAGGTTCTCCATATCGATAAACAGATAAGACACGTCTCTTGGATCACACCTTTTAAAAGATAGTTATTTCTTGTTCTTTGTGTAATGCAGATCAATGTATGGGTTTTTTATTTAGTTTGTATTTAGTCTTACTTTTGACCGATCTGGTCTAGTTTTAGTAATTTTTTTACGTAAAGAACTACTATTTAGATAAATGCACTTATATAATATAAAGACGTAGGTTTTCTTTAAATAAATCAAATAATACTTTTTATTAGGTTAGGGTTTTATTTTGCGTCGTTTGTGGTGTCTTTGGATAAGACTCAGCCTGAAGTTCTTTCCGCCAAAAATTCAAACAGAAGGAATAAAATCGAGGCAAAGTTTTAGTGATGAATGTTTTTACCATTAATCCTTAGATAATTTTTATTGAGGAATTTATAAACATCTGACTTTACATTAACATTTTGTTAACACATGAAAATAAACAGTTTTAAACTACCAAAATCAAATAATATCAGCTGTTATTGACGTATATAAACAAAATTATGATAAACAAACTAATGAAATGTATGGTATTTGTGTTGTGGGTATTTGTTTTGAACAAAATATGGTGTATATCAGTTTGAAATAAGAGTTTTTTTTTTATTTTCCATGAAATTATTGCATTTACTGAACTGTATCTCATTGTACTTTTAACAATAACAACGCCTCCAATCAGAGTGAACAGAAACTTATACCGAAGACGTGTTCATCATCGTAACTATATGAGAATTATGTGTGGACTTAGCAATGAGGAAATAAAAATTAATTCGTATAAACGAGCACTAAGGATGCCAGACGAAGATATACCGTTTACAATTAAACCAATGAATAAACGCTTCAAATAAATTTACAACACTGTTTAAACTTAAAATATTTATATATAACAAAATGTTGCTCGATTTTGAACACAGGGTACCCTAGTAAAAATATTGTGTCAAAAGTTATTAAATATGGGACAAGTTTCCGGACAAAATAGCAAACATAACAAAACCAAAAATTCCTGATGTAAATGAATTATTCGAATTAACAACATTGGAGACGTTTGTACCCAAAAACATAACCACAACAGCAGAATATTAGATACAATTTCATTTAGGAGTTGCAACATTCATCAGAGGCTCGTCTATAGTGAGTACAGGTTGTAATTCCGAAAGAACCTAACTGGATCTACAAATTTTTTCACGGTCTCTCTTGACCAACTCTTGTTCTTTTCCGACCCAGACGCTTTTAGGTCTTTATTTTATGTCTCTTTTTCCTTTATTTTATAAGGCGATGATGACCGAGAGGTTACAAATAATAAGAAAGAAAAGGGAAAAAATCGCATCATATCTTTAATGTTCCATTTATTTGGTAGTTATATCAAGGCGACGTGACGCAATCCAGATACAGAGGAGTTGTTCAGCTTGCATATCTCTCAATTTGAAGGGAGAAAATATATAATTTGACTGTTTTACTAGAGATAAAATTTATTGAATTTATACCAAAATATCTAAATTAATATACAATGTAAATTTAATAATTCGAACTCAACATCTATTTAGAACCCCCTAACATTATTTATCCAAATCTAGGATTACTGTTTATAATGTTTGAATTACCCCGAAACCGTAAAGGGGATAGGAATAAAATATCACTTACACAATTACTTTCTTCAATCATCTGTTTTTTAATTCAGTTGTTGAAATTTGGGGGGAGGGATAGAAGTTCAGATTTTTTGAAGTCCTAACATACGACATCCTTCATTTAACTTTCTCACATAATACGAAGTATGGATAAATATAGGCTGAGATAGATAAAACAATCGACGTCGTGTTTTTTGCGGATATATTTATTAGAGATCATCCAAGTTCAAAAAGTTAGTTTTAGATTACAATCTGCCATCCGTTGTGTGTCCAAAGAGGGTTTTAAAACTATTAAGGGACATAATGTTTTTCTTTTCTGGGCAATGAATTTGTTATTAATAAATTGTATCATAATTCCATGATATTTTAGTTTAGGTTAATATCTGATGTAATAGACCAAGAAATATTTTTAGTTTTTTGTCGATAACTTGTTGTTTTTTTTTCTTGAAAATGTTTAATTTTTCTTAAATATAATACTTTGTAATGTTAATGGTTTTTGAGATAATTCACATTGAACATTTTAAACATCCTCCATTTTGAAAATGTTCGAAATAAAGTTTTGGTGTTATGTTATACTGGTAAAAGGTTAAATATATACCATATCTTTACACAATAATCTACTTCCGATGAAATATGTTTTGCTTATAAAATCACAAATTCGCCAACATATGGAAAACGAAGATATTTACACAAACTGTTTTTTGTTTCTTATTTTTACTTCTAGAATCAGCTTTTAAAGTATTGTGAAGTTTTGAATCGCTCTGTTTATTAATATAACAATCATTCTAAACAAGTTGGTTAAAGCTAACTTCAAGGTTTTTTTTGTATTACATTAAAACTAGTCTTACAGACTAACCATTAATTTGTTTCTGGAATGTACTACATATCATAGAGATCACCCAATAGTGACAAAAAAATTGTTCAAATATACTATATTCTATTGACGGATACACTGCGCACCACACAATTAAACCAACTCAAAAGGTTTCGTTCTCTTCAGTCTTCTGATCAGTAGAGTTGTCAAGAAGTTGGACTGCCTCTGCATTTACGTGTCGTTTCGAATCGAGACTTCAAGTTGATTTTATAATGAATGAACTGTTATTATTTGTAAAACTAGTTGTTAACGAAAGTTGACAATTCTGTAAACGTTAAGTAACAGACATCTGATTTATAAATTCCAATAATTTTGGTACATTTAACATTTTTAACAACTTCTGAATCAGATCAAGAAGTTTGTGGATTATTTTTGCACATTTATTAATCTTACATATTAGTAGACTTTTTTAAGGAGGACAGAGAAAAGAAACTATTTCGCACAGTTGCGAAAGGATTTGATAAATTAACACTGTTATACGGAATTGCTATATTTTGTACAGTATTTTATAGGAAAATCGTACATTACTTAATTTATTTTGTGTGAGAAAGTTGGTACACTGTTTTGCAGTATGTCTCTTCTTATTTTCATTCATTAACACGTCTGTTGCAGCTAACGAACCGTTATATCAGTCAAGAATACATTTAACATGAAGGCAAATAAGAGAGATATGCAAATACAAGAATGAGAATATTTAAACTGGCAAATATTTAAAGTAGGGTGTCGCTGGATATGACGTCTCTCAGTTTATACTGAAGAGAAAATAATACCTGTTAGGTTAGATTAACTAAATAGTAATGTAACACGTTCGAAAACCAAATGACGGATGTCTACTTCGCACTTACCCTTAACTGTCAAGTCAACTAACCCTTATTTGAATAAATTAATCTCTTGTACTGCATTATTGTCTTATAACAGGTTTCGCATCTAAGTATTTATAAATTAGGTTATTTGTTTCTGTTTATATTTCCACTTTTCTATTTTTCTTTTCAATGGAATCGCCTTAATTCATTGCGACGTATATTGGATGGATCATTGTGAAATATATATAGAATATTATACAGTACATTTTAAATTTTTCAATTTTAAAACTTTAAAGCGCATGGCAGTCAAAAATTTCAAATAATCCAATGAAACGTAATTTGTTTTTGAAGTTTTTATTCTTCTCAGCCTGTTCTTCAAATCTTTGCACTGTTCTTGATAACTGTGGGTTTTAATACTGGGTGTTATCTTGAAAAGTATCATTAAATAAAATGTAAAACATCTAAATACGACTTTCTGAGATTCCCATATCCATGCATTCTTAAAATTATGGTACGCTCAAATTCTGTTAACTCCATTTTTTCAAAAATGTGACACAATTGTATTAGCAACAATGCTAAAAGATCAGTTTCAAAACAAACTATCAGGAATCCATTTGGATCTTATTTCCCCTTATTAAGAGAAGTGGAAGTTATTAACATTTGGAAAACCCAAGCTAGACAAAACAAGTAATGGGACCAATTTAGACAGGATTGATGTTGTTGGTCTCTTAAAAGGATATCTAATTAGTTTATTGTCAGGCCTTCAAAGTTGTGTGCATATTTCATAACAACCTTCATTAGACTTATTGTACGTAACATTTACGTGGAGTAAAGTTTATCATTATTATGTATTTTTTTAATGAGTTTTTGTTAAAATTTGAGTCCCCCCTCTCAGGACCAACCAAGATGTTAGAGTTGATTTTTTAAAATCATATCCTATTTATCAAAAACACGCGCAAAGTTCAATTTTTTTTTATTTCAATCTGAACAAAAATTACGAAAATGGTCCCATACTTTAGGAACACCCAGTATATTGTATGTATCCGGGTTACTTTTTAAAAGAGCCTCCCTATATTGCTATCGGACCTCACGAGGGATTGGTTCCAAACACCCCTTAGACTTCCGACTCTACAAAGTCCTTTTGTCCCGTTAAACAAATAAACTTAACCTAGGATGCCGTTTTAAAGTTCGAATATTTCAAAATCAGTGAAAACGATTTTGATAAAACTGTAAAATTAAAAAATTTCCAACCCAAACCAATGTAAAAGAACTGCCGACGAAGACTTTTAGTTTCCTCTAAATACTAATGAACTGTAGTTTTGTTTTTCTTGCTGATTTGTTTATTGATTTTGGTTCATTACTGTAATCTTATACAAATTGTTTTCACGTTACATAACGCCTGTCATGAATTAACGCGTAAATGTAAAATCACATTTTTGTGGAAGTGGCAATTAATATGTTTTGTTTGAACACTTTTAAAGTTGATTTCAAGAACTTATTATTTACTTTTCTATATGGCTTTATGAGAAAGTTGGTGCAATGTTTTTGTACATTTCATTAAATTATTAACAATGTTAGATCACATCGTACATTCTATAAAATAATTTCAAATACATTCGGGAATTTCGTACAAAGTGAACATACGCATCCTGTGTAACACAAGATTTTAATTGCAGTAGATTGTGTCTCTAATTTCACAATTTAAACTGGAAAAGTTAGTACACGGAGACGCTCACTTGACGGGAGAGCTCATTAAAGTCAAAACTCAACATAAACAAGTAACATAACACTCGACGAGAGTGTCACAATAAACAACAATATTATAGTTATTTACTTTTAGTGCTTGACGAAGTACGTTGTTTAATAAATACGAAACTCTCTTTGTGTTCTGCAATCATCGACAGATCGGTTTCAATTGACTTTACGAAGTAAATTTGGAAAAAAATTTAAAAGTTTTAACTTCGTATATACATTATTTATGTATACCTTTTACCAGTATACTTGAAAATCAAAACTTTTCAAAATTGTGAGCGTTTTAATTATTAAGGTCAAATATTTCGAAAACCATTAACTTTACAAATTATGTAAAAGAAACAGATTTTTGCTTTTTTCAAAAAATTAATTGATTTTTGTTTATTTTTTCTGAAGGCCAATAGATAACCGAAATATCAAAACAAAACAAACACACACACACACACACACACACACACACACACACAAAACATAATTTCTCGTAATTGTTACATCCAAGATTAGCCTAAATCAAAATATTATATAATTATAGTAATTTTATATAATATCAACAATTACAAAAAATATAATGTTTCCCTTAACCATTTAAAAATGGCAACTAGTGTTTTATTACTAATTAATATATTTTATATTTTTTCCGCACAATTGTAAATTTACATATTAAAAATAAATTTTCTACAGAATTATTTTGAAATTTGTAACTTTATAAATTTACGAGAAAAAAAATTAAAATGTGTAAATTTCTTAAAACACCAGTCGCCATTTTGAAACTGTTAAAGAAAACATTTTCTTTTTTTGGTACTGTTCTGGACAAACGATTAACATTAACGTTAAAAATTATCGTAATTCCAAAATATTTTTGTTTAGGTTTTAGTTTAAGTGTTGTAGATAATTAACAAGAAATTGTCTTTTTAGTGCTTGGTAATACCTAGGTTCTTCTTGACTATCAGAAAAAAAAATTTATTTAACTCGTTTTCGTGAAAAAGGATTTTTTTTGTATTTTGTAAATATTTTGTGATTTTAATGGTTTTTGATATATTCGAAATTAAACATTTTTAACGTCTGCCATTTTGAAAATGTATTAAATAAAGTTTTGGTTTTCTGGTGTTATATTGGTGAAAGAATTCAAAACTTCACTTTAAATCTTTTCTACTTTAAGACATAGTTTTTTGTTGTTGTATAAACAGAAAATGCCCGACAGACGGGAAAATAATGGTTTCCGGATGTATGTATTTGTTACTGTATTTGTAGCTTTAAATTCAGTGCCTGAGATATTGCCGTGTAGAAACACATATAGTCTCAATTTACATCTATCCTTGTCTGTACCTTTGCTTTTGCCTATGCTTTCTTAACTGACAATTTTGGTTTTCCTCTACATCCACTCAATCACTTGTGTTTCAAGACTGTATTGTTGCTCTCCTAAAATGTAACCTATTCTGAGATAAGATAAGATAAGACTCAATTGAGCAGTGTAGTCATCATCACACATCTTGACAGGAGCTTAGAATAGGCAGTTTAACGATGTACATACCTTTTTACATATATTGTCGCTTCTTTGATCTCTAACCCAAATTATCTGTCACTCTGTATGCGAATTCCACTTTTATACCTAAGCTACACGAGCACACTCTACATTTAATAAAAGGAAGTATTTACTTAAGTATGTACCGGGATTAGATTTAATAAGACCCAAAAATAATAACGCTCCTCTCATTGCGGCGTGCACAACAAAGAGAAATTAATTACTCATATAATTGGATTAGCAGACCGTGAAATTAATTATATTACTTTGCTTAGAGATATTTTACAGTGAAAGGTTGGTATTATGTATAAAGCAACCGCGCAATAAGTGAGTATATCTGGTAATAATTGTGAAACTTCGACGGGAAAATGCTCCTACTCCCCTGTTTAAACAGAAGGGGAAATTTTACCTGTTCAGTATTTTAAACTGCTATCTAGGGGGTGGTTTTAGTTAGTTATTGATTTTATTTTCTCAGATATTGGGAAAATATAGAGAAAGTTTTGTAATGTGTCGAAAATCTATTTTAAAATGTTTTATGATTTCCGTTTTGAGTTTTTTCCTAAAACTAAAATATTTTGAACCTGAGGGTTTTTGAAATGATGTTTGCCAGTTTGTATTTTGCGTGTTGACATATAGCTTAAACGGGTGGACGGATTTTTATCGCATTTGTATGTGGGTATATTTTGGTAGCATCTCAAGGATTTATTTTTCATATTGTTGAATAACTCAAATTTTGGTGTTACCTACCATAACATATAAATAAATTTTGAAGTTGAATTGTGAGATGTTTTAAAATTAAAATAAATTTGAACGCAAGATATGTTTATTAATTCGAACGCGATTCAACTACAATGTTGCCTACGTCAGTAATAAATGAGCTACAATACTAAAACTATACTAACCTAGTACTGTGTAAGGTAATTGTAAATAATGACTTGGGCATTATAAAAAATATTACTAAAATAAAATTGTATATATTGGGTATATATAAATATAAATTTAGTAATACAGTATTGTATTAGATACATAGTTTATTTCGTATGACGTAGGGAATTTATTAAGGCCTTATTATTTAGAAAGTTGTCAAATAGATTTAGATCAAACCTTCTACCTCATTTTGTATGAATAAGGGGGTTGGCACAATAATAGGTTAGATAGCTAGATAATTGTAGATCATTCATCACTAAAAACGTACAAAACTTTCGTTCTTATACAACATCAAAGCAGACTTCTAATTTCTTCTTTTTTTGTAATAATTCACTTTTGAAGAGATTGGGATACGATTTTTAGGTCCTTATAGGCTACATTTTACCAAAATTTGATAAAAATCTTTAGAGCCCCATTCTAGAAAATCGTAGTTTTCGTTTTGGTTTTGGTAGATACAAATCTTGAGATATCAGCAGAATGAAGAAACAAAGTCTGAAGATATGAAATACCAAATTTGATCGCAATATGTCCCACTTTTGGTCTCTACAACACTGACAGTCATCATTCCAAAAACCACCTTTATAGATCAGACTACCTCAAAAAGTATATTATCCGGAAAACAATCAATATTGCATACATAAAAAACTAAAAATGTAATTGTTACAAAATAACCGTAACCATAGAAACACTTCTACCAACTTCAGTATTGTTAAAAACTAAATTATTTACATCAGTCGTTCATAAAATGGAACCATACAGACCTTCCACTAGCAATACATTTTTTTCATTTATATTCGTAATTTTATATTTGTGTTTCTATTATTTTTTGGCAATTATAACAATAAAAATCATTTATATTTTGATATGTTTTGCTTTAAGTACGATAGCTCTAAAGCTTACTGAACTCTGTATGATTGTGACTAAGAAAGGATTGACTGTAAAAAGGCAAGTAAAAGGAAAATCAGTTTCAAAGGAAAAATATCCTCAAACGTAGTTAAAAGGAGCCTTATAGTTAACATGTAAAATAATTATCTGAACATTTCAATTTCACAACCATACCTGAAGATAATTAAAGTTTTAAAAACAATACAGACAAAGATGCCATTGAAATAAAGTTTATGTATACATCCTATGTAGTTACGTATTTTGTTATTGTAACTGTTCATATTTATCGTATTACGAATATTATGATTAATTGAAGATGGTTTAATCTTCATTTTATAATATTTATTGAAAATAATATGTATTGAAATATAAACGTTGTGTTTCTTTATTGTAAGTTTGCAAGTTTTGTTCATAACGTATCCTAACGTCCCCCCCCCCCCGGAGTAAAATGCAGCACTGGAAGTGACCTCTAATAGGAAGATGGAAGGTGTGTTTTTCCACCCGCAGAGAGCGTCAGTTATTATCAGTTATCTTGTGAGTGAGGAAGTGCTCTTGGAAATTTCTTTTTTTTTTTAGGGAAATCCGAACGTAATGGAATTTGTGCTTAGAAAAATTACACGTCGGGTGAATAATTAGCCTGATTTACACACAATAGTTATGTGTTTAAGCAGAAACTCATAATGAAATGTAAGAATGAGATGCGTTGTCAAGTTCCAGCTCTCCACAGATACATATGGACCATTGTGGCTGTGCACGAAGATGCAAAGGACGTCGGATAGGTTAGGGTACTACACCCGAACAGATTCATACACATTTTATCCCAACAATTTGTGCACCTTTTGTAGAACATTTACAGGGGTATTAGTGTGTTTTGAAAATCTTTTATTTTTTACAAAAAATCAACTTTTTTTTTTAATGATAGACTGAAAGTTTGAAAGGGATATTTTTTTAAATTCATTTGATCACGGGAAGATTTTTGTACGTTTATTTATGACGCGATAGAATTTCAGTATTTTTGAAGCCTTCAATCAATATTGTTACAGTAAGGACAAATTTTATACGCCCCGCCGAAAGAATGCGAAACATTTTGTAAAATTAAATTATAGATCTTTCTGTTACAAGTATTTAATGTTACGATATATCTATATAGTTTTAGTTTATTTTGAAGTAGTAAATTAATGTATGAGTCACTATTGAAGCATTTTAACAATTTACAGACTAAACTGTGCATTTGTTTGAATTACTTGTACCCCATTACGGCTGAGAAAATTTTCCAAATGATAGCTAACTTTAAATTGTAAATATGCACTGTACATATACAAAATATTTAAAAAAAAATTTTGACGCTTTTATTATCTGGTTTATTTATAATTTTACATATATGTATTTGTTATCATTCTTTTCAATATTTATTAAATTTTGATGTAATATTGAGGGAAATTAAAATTTTAGTTAAAAATATCACCAAAGTCGTAGTTATGTATTTAATTTCTATCGCTTTATTACATTATACCAGAGTTTTAAAATTTCTTTTTGTGTTGGTATAATGTTTTTTTTCAGAATTTATCCAAATTTAAAGTAATACAGTTGAAATTTCAAAAGTTTCGTACGTTTTAAAATTATAAATTATTGTGTGATACTATGTTTTTTTTCAATTTTTTTTTTTTTAAGAATTTGAAAATGTAAAATCCCTTATCAATTGTAGTCATCAAGGAACGAGGAGTACCGGATTACCAGACCGAAATTCGTAAGTTGGGCGTCGTAGCTGCCAGGAGGCGAAATGGGCTTGTTAAAATATAACATAAATATCTAAACATTTAAAACTTCACAACTAACACTGAACATAAATAAAGTTTAAAAAACAATAAAGCCAAAGGTGCCATTGAAATAGTATTTTACTTCCAGGAATCTCTTCTGTCATTTAACTTATTGATAAGGTTCAGTACTTGTTAATTTTTATTACAATCATTCATTGCACAAACAATCAGTAATAGAATAAATGTATTGGTAGTGACTGCAGGATAACACTGTTGTACCTCCAATAAGTAGAGTCTTGTCTGTGTTTACACTTCCTTTGGTCAAGCTGAACTGTCTAGTGCGTTACATGCATTACGAAAGATTATGAAGGATAGACCCTTTAGTAACATTTTCCCCAGTAACATAGACTCCAATGAAAACATTCAAAATCATTTTGACGGTGCTGCGCAACTGCAGTGGAATTGTAGTTTTTAATGCCACCACTATAAATACTTAGCTTCTGGACCGTATCCGTAAACACACAATTATTATACTCGTGAGTATACAGTTTACGGATTAGTACTGCTTATATTCTTTCGTTAGCAGCAGACATTCCGCTAAATAAAAACCTCTAAAATTAAATGTAATCATCCCCCACCTCATCCTGAAATTTTAGGAGAGTGATAAAACATGTGCTTTGAAAGATTTCTTTCCAGAAACTACTACATTAAACTAAGAAGTCTTTTAACAAATCAACAAATCATCGATTTCCAAAACATAAATTTTGGAAAGCGTAAAGTAGAAACCCTCAACTATTAAGACATTCAATATTATGACAAAAATAATTTTGAAAAAAAAACAAGTCATTTTATGACCAGACGAATAAAACACTAATGGTTTAATCGTAGCTGTCTTACGGGGGTTGAACTTAAAGTGGTTTCAACCCCTATTTCAATTAACAAATGTGTTTACCAGGCATCAGACAGAAGATCTGAAGTTGGGAAGACTAAATAAAGTCCCTAAGGGGAAGTTTATTTTTCATTTCAGCTAAGAACTTATTAAATGTGGAAATAATGTGTCCGTTACCGAGTAACGTAGAAAATCAATGACAAAACGCTAACACGAAAGGAAGCACATATCTTATTGCATTATTTTTTATTTTATTTTATTTTTGTAAATTTGCTTCTTTGGCAACATTGGCTTTATTATATAGATATATAGATAGTCAAGCTATACAATATTAGATGTTACAGTCTCGTTTACGAATAAGGTAAAGGTAAATTATAGAAAAAACTGTTTTAAACTACTGCCATTTTTGATCGTTTAATTTGAATAGTTACAATTTATAGGATTAGTAAATTGAAATATAATTGCTAATATCGAGGATGTATATACTCGTACATCATAAGATGCAGAATTAAACGGAGAAATAACCCTGTCTTTTTAATTATAAAGTTTTTACAATAAATTGTAGAGGAAAATATTTCATTAAATAAATGGTGCAAAAAATTGCACAAACTATTTCAATTACCCTAAAATCAAATAAAAAGTAATCAAAATTATTCATCACCAAAGATCTAAGTTGTGTTAATCAAAAAGTGAAAATGAGCCATGGACCCAAATATTGAGTTACAAAAAATATAATAAACTACCGGATATACAGGCAGAACGTACACAAATTAAATTTTATTATAATCTTTCCATCCGCTCGGGATGTAGAGCATTGAATGAACTGAACTATACACAGATAGAAAAACACTATCATTATACATTATACTAACACTATACACTATCATTAAAAAAACACTTTATTCAACTCAACTATTCAAAATTGATATATAAAAAAAATTACAACACATCATACATTTTTTCTTATCACATATCTTTAGTATGGATATGTGGGAAAGTAGAAACGCCAAAAGAAATTCACTTTTCTCGTGACAGCGTATAAGAGAACTTCTCTTAAACTCCTCAACCCATTTACAGATTAATCAATCTAATTGAACGCTTACGATATGGACCAGGATGCTGCATTTTAGATTTCCTCGGGGACAGCATCTAAAGCTCCCTCATCAATCTATGCCTACAATACAGTGGATGTAGTTTAATCTGAGATAATATTACCTATTTGTTATCATTCGTTGAACGTAACCCTTTCAGAACAACGTAGACTTGTCGTAATGTCAGTCCTGGATTTAGGAAGAAGAAACTGACAAAATAAAATTAACGACACAGTTAACGTGTTACGTAGTGATGTGAGTGAGAAATGATCTGTGATCTCTAGAGATCTATTGTGCAGCATTCTTCTAAGGCGGGAACTCTTCCAGCTTCAACTCATTCAGGAAGTCCAGCACATAAAGGGTGTCAAGAATAGGTATCCCCTTTTCTTCAATCTGGCACCCTCCCAGATTATTAACCTTTTTGTGCATTACTTGTACTGTCGGTATGGGGGAGGGTCTCCTCCCCTCTTGACAGAATCTGCAGGTCCCATCATTTGCTATTTCGATACTCAAATAGTTTTCCTAAGTCTACAACACCCCGATGGACACTCTATCAGAGTATTCAGTTTATCTCTACTTAGTCTGATATATGTCCTCGTAACCATCTTCTGTTATAATTCCCCTAGAGTAATGTGACCTGTCTTAGCTCTTGTATTCTTTCCAATATATCTGAAGCCTTTCTGTCCTATCTTGTCCTCTTCGT
This sequence comes from Aphrophora alni, assembly GCA_963513935.1. Lineage (NCBI taxonomy): Eukaryota > Metazoa > Arthropoda > Insecta > Hemiptera > Aphrophoridae > Aphrophora > Aphrophora alni. The sequence goes on from OY740766.1 coordinate 138,719,015, forward strand.
TGATTTGTCTTCTATCAGGATGTATGTCCTCGAGACATTCTTCTGTTATAATTCCCCTAGAGTACTGTGACCTGTCTTAGCTCTTGTATTCTTTCCAATATATCTGAAGCCTTTCTGTCCTATCTTATCCTCTTCGTTGATTTGTCTTCTATCAGGATGTATGTCCTCGTAACCATCTTCTGTTATAATTCCCCTAGAGTACTGTGACCTGTCTTAGCTCTTGTATTCTTTCCAATATATCTGAAGCCTTTCTGTCCTATCTTGTCCTCTTCTTTGATTTGTCTTCTATCAGGATGTATGTCCTCGTAACCATCTTCTGTTATAATTCCCCTAGAGTACTGTGACCTGTCTTAGCTCTTGTATTCTTTCCAATATATCTGAAGCCTTTCTGTCCTATCTTGTCCTCTTCTTTGATTTGTCTTCTATCAGGATGTATGTCCTCGTAACCATCTTCTGTTATAATTCCCCTAGAGTACTGTGACCTGTCTTAGCTCTTGTATTCTTTCCAATATATCTGAAGCCTTTCTGTCCTATCTTGTCCTCTTCTTTGATTTGTCTTCTATCAGGATGTATGTCCTCGTAACCATCTTCTGTTATAATTCCCCTAGAGTACTGTGACCTGTCTTAGCTCTTGTATTCTTTCCAATATATCTGAAGCCTTTCTGTCCTATCTTGTCCTCTTCTTTGATTTGTCTTCTATCAGGATGTATGTCCTCGAGACCTTCTTCTGTTATAATTCCCCTAGAGTACTGTGACCTGTCTTAGCTCTTGTATTCTTTCCAATATATCTGAAGCCTTTCTGTCCTATCTTATCCTCTTCGTTGATTTGTCTTCTATCAGGATGTATGTCCTCGAGACCTTCTTCTGTTATAATTCCCCTAGAGTACTGTGACCTGTCTTAGCTCTTGTATTCTTTCCAATATATCTGAAGCCTTTCTGTCCTATCTTGTCCTCTTCGTTGATTTGTCTTCTATCAGGATGTATGTCCTCGAGACCTTCTTCTGTTATAATTCCCCTAGAGTACTGTGACCTGTCTTAGCTCTTGTATTCTTTCCAATATATCTGAAGCCTTTCTGTCCTATCTTGTCCTCTTCTTTGATTTGTCTTCTATCAGGATGTATGTCCTCGAGACCTTCTTCTGTTATAATTCCCCTAGAGTACTGTGACCTGTCTTAGCTCTTGTATTCTTTCCAATATATCTGAAGCCTTTCTGTCCTATCTTATCCTCTTCGTTGATTTGTCTTCTATCAGGATGTATGTCCTCGAGACCTTCTTCTGTTATAATTCCCCTAGAGTACTGTGACCTGTCTTAGCTCTTGTATTCTTTCCAATATATCTGAAGCCTTTCTGTCCTATCTTGTCCTCTTCGTTGATTTGTCTTCTATCAGGATGTATGTCCTCGAGACCTTCTTCTGTTATAATTCCCCTAGAGTACTGTGATCTGTCTTAGCTCTTGTATTCTTTCCAATATATCTGAAGCCTTTCTGTCCTATCTTGTCCTCTTCATTGATTTGTCTTCTATCAGGATGTATGTCCTCGAGACCTTCTTCTGTTATAATTCCCCTAGAGTACTGTGACCTGTCTTAGCTCTTGTATTCTTTCCAATATATCTGAAGCCTTTCTGTCCTATCTTGTCCTCTTCGTTGATTTGTCTTCTATCAGGATGTATGTCCTCGAGACCTTCTTCTGTTATAACTCCCCTAGAGTACTGTGACCTGTCTTAGCTCTTGTATTCTTTCCAATATATCTGAAGCCTTTCTGTCCTATCTTGTCCTCTTCGTTGATTTGTCTTCTATCAGGATGTATGTCCTCGAGACCTTCTTCTGTTATAATTCCCCTAGAGTACTGTGACCTGTCTTAGCTCTTGTATTCTTTCCAATATATCTGAAGCCTTTCTGTCCTATCTTGTCCTCTTCGTTGATTTGTCTTCTATCAGGATGTAGGTCCTCGAGACCTTCTTCTGTTATAATTCCCCTAGAGTAATGTGACCTGTCTTAGCTCTTGTATTCTTTCCAATATATCTGAAGCCTTTCTGTCCTATCTTGTCCTCTTCGTTGATTTGTCTTCTATCAGGATGTATGTCCTCGAGACCTTCTTCTGTTATAATTCCCCTAGAGTACTGTGACCTGTCTTAGCTCTTGTATTCTTTCCAATATATCTGAAGCCTTTCTGTCCTATCTTATCCTCTTCGTTGATTTGTCTTCTATCAGGATGTATGTCCTCGAGACCTTCTTCTGTTATAATTCCCCTAGAGTACTGTGACCTGTCTTAGCTCTTGTATTCTTTCCAATATATCTGAAGCCTTTCTGTCCTATCTTGTCCTCTTCGTTGATTTGTCTTCTATCAGGATGTATGTCCTCGAGACCTTCTTCTGTTATAATTCCCCTAGAGTACTGTGACCTGTCTTAGCTCTTGTATTCTTTCCAATATATCTGAAGCCTTTCTGTCCTATCTTGTCCTCTTCGTTGATTTGTCTTCTATCAAGATGTAGGTCCTCGAGACCTTCTTCTGTTATAATTCCCCTAGAGTAATGTGACCTGTCTTAGCTCTTGTATTCTTTCCAATATATCTGAAGCCTTTCTGTCCTATCTTATCCTCTTCGTTGATTTGTCTTCTATCAGGATGTATGTCCTCGAGACCTTCTTCTGTTATAATTCCCCTAGAGTACTGTGACCTGTCTTAGCTCTTGTATTCTTTCCAATATATCTGAAGCCTTTCTGTCCTATCTTGTCCTCTTCGTTGATTTGTCTTCTATCAGGATGTATGTCCTCGAGACCTTCTTCTGTTATAATTCCCCTAGAGTACTGTGACCTGTCTTAGCTCTTGTATTCTTTCCAATATATCTGAAGCCTTTCTGTCCTATCTTGTCCTCTTCGTTGATTTGTCTTCTATCAGGATGTATGTCCTCGAGACCTTCTTCTGTTATAATTCCCCTAGAGTACTGTGACCTGTCTTAGCTCTTGTATTCTTTCCAATATATCTGAAGCCTTTCTGTCCTATCTTGTCCTCTTCGTTGATTTGTCTTCTATCAGGATGTATGTCCTCGAGACCTTCTTCTGTTATAATTCCCCTAGAGTAATGTGACCTGTCTTAGCTCTTTTATTCTTTCCAATATATCTGAAGCCTTTCTGTCCTATCTTGTCCTCCTCGTTGATTTGTCTTCTATCACGATGTATGTCCTCGAGACCTTCTTCTGTTATAATTCCCCTAGAGTACTGTGACCTGTCTTAGCTCTTGTATTCTTTCCAATATATCTGAAGCCTTTCTGTCCTATCTTGTCCTCTTCGTTGATTTGTCTTCTATCACGATGTATGTCCTCGAGACCTTCTTCTGTTATAATTCCCCTAGAGTACTGTGACCTGTCTTAGCTCTTTTATTCTTTCCAATATATCTGAAGCCTTTCTGTCCTATCTTGTCCTCCTCGTTGATTTGTCTTCTATCACGATGTATGTCCTCGAGACCTTCTTCTGTTATAATTCCCCTAGAGTAATGTGACCTGTCTTAGCTCTTTTATTCTTTCCAATATATCTGAAGCCTTTCTGTCCTGTCTTATCCTCTTCGTTGATTTGTCTTCTATCACGATGTATGTCCTCGAGACCTTCTTCTGTTATAATTCCCCTAGAGTACTGTGACCTGTCTTATCTCTTTTATTCTTTCCAATATATCTGAAGCCTTTCTGTCCTATCTTATCCTCTTCGTTGATTTGTCTTCTATCAGGATGTATGTCCTCGAGACATTCTTCTGTTATAATTCCCCTAGAGTACTGTGACCTGTCTTAGCTCTTTTATTCTTTCCAATATATCTGAAGCCTTTCTGTCCTGTCTTATCCTCTTCGTTGATTTGTCTTCTATCAGGATATATGTCCTCGAGACATTCTTCTGTTATAGTTCCCCTAGAGTAATGTGACCTGTCTTAGCTCTTGTATTCTTTCCAATATATCTGAAGCCTTTCTGTCCTATCTTATCCTCTTCGTTGATTTGTCTTCTATCAGGATGTATGTCCTCGAGACATTCTTCTGTTATAGTTCCCCTAGAGTAATGTGACCTGTCTTAGCTCTTTTATTCTTTCCAATATATCTGAAGCCTTTCTGTCCTATCTTATCCTCTTCGTTGATTTGTCTTCTATCAGGATATATGTCCTCGTAACCATCTTCTGTTATAATTCCCCTAGAGTAATGTGACCTGTCTTAGCTCTTGTATTCTTTCCAATATATCTGAAGCCTTTCTGTCCTATCTTATCCTCTTCGTTGATTTGTCTTCTATCAGGATGTATGTCCTCGAGACCTTCTTCTGTTATAATTCCCCTAGAGTACTGTGACCTGTCTTAGCTCTTGTATTCTTTCCAATATATCTGAAGCCTTTCTGTCCTATCTTGTCCTCTTCGTTGATTTGTCTTCTATCAGGATGTATGTCGTCGAGACGTTCTTCTGTTATAATTCCCCTAGAGTAATGTGACCTGTCTTAGCTCTTTTATTCTTTCCAATATATCTGAAGCCTTTCTGTCCTATCTTGTCCTCCTCGTTGATTTGTCTTCTATCACGATGTATGTCCTCGAGACCTTCTTCTGTTATAATTCCCCTAGAGTACTGTGACCTGTCTTAGCTCTTGTATTCTTTCCAATATATCTGAAGCCTTTCTGTCCTATCTTGTCCTCTTCGTTGATTTGTCTTCTATCACGATGTATGTCCTCGAGACCTTCTTCTGTTATAATTCCCCTAGAGTACTGTGACCTGTCTTAGCTCTTTTATTCTTTCCAATATATCTGAAGCCTTTCTGTCCTGTCTTATCCTCTTCGTTGATTTGTCTTCTATCAGGATGTATGTCCTCGAGACATTCTTCTGTTATAATTCCCCTAGAGTACTGTGACCTGTCTTAGCTCTTTTATTCTTTCCAATATATCTGAAGCCTTTCTGTCCTGTCTTATCCTCTTCGTTGATTTGTCTTCTATCAGGATATATGTCCTCGAGACATTCTTCTGTTATAGTTCCCCTAGAGTAATGTGACCTGTCTTAGCTCTTGTATTCTTTCCAATATATCTGAAGCCTTTCTGTCCTATCTTATCCTCTTCGTTGATTTGTCTTCTATCAGGATATATGTCCTCGAGACATTCTTCTGTTATAATTCCCCTAGAGTAATGTGACCTGTCTTAGCTCTTGTATTCTTTCCAATATATCTGAAGCCTTTCTGTCCTATCTTATCCTCTTCGTTGATTTGTCTTCTATCAGGATGTATGTCCTCGAGACCTTCTTCTGTTATAATTCCCCTAGAGTACTGTGACCTGTCTTAGCTCTTGTATTCTTTCCAATATATCTGAAGCCTTTCTGTCCTATCTTGTCCTCTTCGTTGATTTGTCTTCTATCAGGATGTATGTCCTCGAGACATTCTTCTGTTATAATTCCCCTAGAGTACTGTGACCTGTCTTAGCTCTTGTATTCTTTCCAATATATCTGAAGCCTTTCTGTCCTATCTTATCCTCTTCGTTGATTTGTCTTCTATCAGGATGTATGTCCTCGAGACCTTCTTCTGTTATAATTCCCCTAGAGTACTGTGACCTGTCTTAGCTCTTGTATTCTTTCCAATATATCTGAAGCCTTTCTGTCCTATCTTATCCTCTTCGTTGATTTGTCTTCTATCAGGATGTATGTCCTCGAGACCTTCTTCTGTTATAATTCCCCTAGAGTACTGTGACCTGTCTTAGCTCTTGTATTCTTTCCAATATATCTGAAGCCTTTCTGTCCTATCTTGTCCTCTTCGTTGATTTGTCTTCTATCAGGATGTATGTCCTCGAGACATTCTTCTGTTATAATTCCCCTAGAGTACTGTGACCTGTCTTAGCTCTTGTATTCTTTCCAATATATCTGAAGCCTTTCTGTCCTATCTTATCCTCTTCGTTGATTTGTCTTCTATCAGGATGTATGTCCTCGAGACCTTCTTCTGTTATAATTCCCCTAGAGTACTGTGACCTGTCTTAGCTCTTGTATTCTTTCCAATATATCTGAAGCCTTTCTGTCCTATCTTGTCCTCTTCTTTGATTTGTCTTCTATCACGATGTATGTCCTCGAGACATTCTTCTGTTATAATTCCCCTAGAGTACTGTGACCTGTCTTAGCTCTTGTATTCTTTCCAATATATCTGAAGCCTTTCTGTCCTATCTTGTCCTCTTCTTTGATTTGTCTTCTATCACGATGTATGTCCTCGAGACCTTCTTCTGTTATAATTCCCCTAGAGTACTGTGACCTGTCTTAGCTCTTGTATTCTTTCCAATATATCTGAAGCCTTTCTGTCCTATCTTATCCTCTTCGTTGATTTGTCTTCTATCAGGATATATGTCCTCGAGACATTCTTCTGCTATAATTCCCCTAGAGTAATGTGACCTGTCTTAGCTCTTGTATTCTTTCCAATATATCTGAAGCCTTTCTGTCCTGTCTTATCCTCTTCGTTGATTTGTCTTCTATCACGATGTATGTCCTCGAGACCTTCTTCTGTTATAATTCCCCTAGAGTACTGTGACCTGTCTTATCTCTTTTATTCTTTCCAATATATCTGAAGCCTTTCTGTCCTATCTTATCCTCTTCGTTGATTTGTCTTCTATCAGGATGTATGTCCTCGAGACATTCTTCTGTTATAATTCCCCTAGAGTACTGTGACCTGTCTTAGCTCTTTTATTCTTTCCAATATATCTGAAGCCTTTCTGTCCTGTCTTATCCTCTTCGTTGATTTGTCTTCTATCAGGATATATGTCCTCGAGACATTCTTCTGTTATAGTTCCCCTAGAGTAATGTGACCTGTCTTAGCTCTTGTATTCTTTCCAATATATCTGAAGCCTTTCTGTCCTATCTTATCCTCTTCGTTGATTTGTCTTCTATCAGGATGTATGTCCTCGAGACATTCTTCTGTTATAGTTCCCCTAGAGTAATGTGACCTGTCTTAGCTCTTTTATTCTTTCCAATATATCTGAAGCCTTTCTGTCCTATCTTATCCTCTTCGTTGATTTGTCTTCTATCAGGATATATGTCCTCGTAACCATCTTCTGTTATAATTCCCCTAGAGTAATGTGACCTGTCTTAGCTCTTGTATTCTTTCCAATATATCTGAAGCCTTTCTGTCCTATCTTATCCTCTTCGTTGATTTGTCTTCTATCAGGATGTATGTCCTCGAGACCTTCTTCTGTTATAATTCCCCTAGAGTACTGTGACCTGTCTTAGCTCTTGTATTCTTTCCAATATATCTGAAGCCTTTCTGTCCTATCTTGTCCTCTTCGTTGATTTGTCTTCTATCAGGATGTATGTCGTCGAGACGTTCTTCTGTTATAATTCCCCTAGAGTAATGTGACCTGTCTTAGCTCTTTTATTCTTTCCAATATATCTGAAGCCTTTCTGTCCTATCTTGTCCTCCTCGTTGATTTGTCTTCTATCACGATGTATGTCCTCGAGACCTTCTTCTGTTATAATTCCCCTAGAGTACTGTGACCTGTCTTAGCTCTTGTATTCTTTCCAATATATCTGAAGCCTTTCTGTCCTATCTTGTCCTCTTCGTTGATTTGTCTTCTATCACGATGTATGTCCTCGAGACCTTCTTCTGTTATAATTCCCCTAGAGTACTGTGACCTGTCTTAGCTCTTTTATTCTTTCCAATATATCTGAAGCCTTTCTGTCCTGTCTTATCCTCTTCGTTGATTTGTCTTCTATCAGGATGTATGTCCTCGAGACATTCTTCTGTTATAATTCCCCTAGAGTACTGTGACCTGTCTTAGCTCTTTTATTCTTTCCAATATATCTGAAGCCTTTCTGTCCTGTCTTATCCTCTTCGTTGATTTGTCTTCTATCAGGATATATGTCCTCGAGACATTCTTCTGTTATAGTTCCCCTAGAGTAATGTGACCTGTCTTAGCTCTTGTATTCTTTCCAATATATCTGAAGCCTTTCTGTCCTATCTTATCCTCTTCGTTGATTTGTCTTCTATCAGGATATATGTCCTCGAGACATTCTTCTGTTATAATTCCCCTAGAGTAATGTGACCTGTCTTAGCTCTTGTATTCTTTCCAATATATCTGAAGCCTTTCTGTCCTATCTTATCCTCTTCGTTGATTTGTCTTCTATCAGGATGTATGTCCTCGAGACCTTCTTCTGTTATAATTCCCCTAGAGTACTGTGACCTGTCTTAGCTCTTGTATTCTTTCCAATATATCTGAAGCCTTTCTGTCCTATCTTGTCCTCTTCGTTGATTTGTCTTCTATCAGGATGTATGTCCTCGAGACATTCTTCTGTTATAATTCCCCTAGAGTACTGTGACCTGTCTTAGCTCTTGTATTCTTTCCAATATATCTGAAGCCTTTCTGTCCTATCTTATCCTCTTCGTTGATTTGTCTTCTATCAGGATGTATGTCCTCGAGACCTTCTTCTGTTATAATTCCCCTAGAGTACTGTGACCTGTCTTAGCTCTTGTATTCTTTCCAATATATCTGAAGCCTTTCTGTCCTATCTTATCCTCTTCGTTGATTTGTCTTCTATCAGGATGTATGTCCTCGAGACCTTCTTCTGTTATAATTCCCCTAGAGTACTGTGACCTGTCTTAGCTCTTGTATTCTTTCCAATATATCTGAAGCCTTTCTGTCCTATCTTGTCCTCTTCGTTGATTTGTCTTCTATCAGGATGTATGTCCTCGAGACATTCTTCTGTTATAATTCCCCTAGAGTACTGTGACCTGTCTTAGCTCTTGTATTCTTTCCAATATATCTGAAGCCTTTCTGTCCTATCTTATCCTCTTCGTTGATTTGTCTTCTATCAGGATGTATGTCCTCGAGACCTTCTTCTGTTATAATTCCCCTAGAGTACTGTGACCTGTCTTAGCTCTTGTATTCTTTCCAATATATCTGAAGCCTTTCTGTCCTATCTTGTCCTCTTCTTTGATTTGTCTTCTATCACGATGTATGTCCTCGAGACATTCTTCTGTTATAATTCCCCTAGAGTACTGTGACCTGTCTTAGCTCTTGTATTCTTTCCAATATATCTGAAGCCTTTCTGTCCTATCTTGTCCTCTTCTTTGATTTGTCTTCTATCACGATGTATGTCCTCGAGACCTTCTTCTGTTATAATTCCCCTAGAGTACTGTGACCTGTCTTAGCTCTTGTATTCTTTCCAATATATCTGAAGCCTTTCTGTCCTATCTTATCCTCTTCGTTGATTTGTCTTCTATCAGGATATATGTCCTCGAGACATTCTTCTGCTATAATTCCCCTAGAGTAATGTGACCTGTCTTAGCTCTTGTATTCTTTCCAATATATCTGAAGCCTTTCTGTCCTATCTTATCCTCTTCTTTGATTTGTCTTTTATCAGGATGTAGGTCCTCGAGACCTTCTTCTGTTATAATTCCCCTAGATTACTGTGACCTGTCTTAGCTCTTTTATTCTTTCCAATATATCTGAAGCCTTTCTGTCCTATCTTATCCTCTTCGTTGATTTGTCTTCTATCAGGATGTATGTCCTCGAGACATTCTTCTGTTATAGTTCCCCTAGAGTAATGTGACCTGTCTTAGCTCTTTTATTCTTTCCAATATATCTGAAGCCTTTCTGTCCTATCTTATCCTCTTCGTTGATTTGTCTTCTATCAGGATGTATGTCCTCGAGACATTCTTCTGCTATAATTCCCCTAGAGTACTGTGACCTGTCTTAGCTCTTGTATTCTTTCCAATATATCTGAAGCCTTTCTGTCCTATCTTATCCTCTTCGTTGATTTGTCTTCTATCAGGATGTATGTCCTCGAGACCTTCTTCTGTTATAATTCCCCTAGAGTACTGTGACCTGTCTTAGCTCTTTTATTCTTTCCAATATATCTGAAGCCTTTCTGTCCTATCTTATCCTCTTCTTTGATTTGTCTTTTATCAGGATGTAGGTCCTCGAGACCTTCTTCTGTTATAATTCCCCTAGAGTACTGTGACCTGTCTTAGCTCTTTTATTCTTTCCAATATATCTGAAGCCTTTCTGTCCTATCTTGTCCTCTTCGTTGATTTGTCTTCTATCACGATGTATGTCCTCGAGACCTTCTTCTGTTATAATTCCCCTAGAGTACTGTGACCTGTCTTAGCTCTTTTATTCTTTCCAATATATCTGAAGCCTTTCTGTCCTATCTTATCCTCTTCGTTGATTTGTCTTCTATCAGGATGTATGTCCTCGAGACCTTCTTCTGTTATAATTCCCCTAGAGTACTGTGACCTGTCTTAGCTCTTTTATTCTTTCCAATATATCTGAAGCCTTTCTGTCCTATCTTATCCTCTTCTTTGATTTGTCTTTTATCAGGATGTAGGTCCTCGAGACCTTCTTCTGTTATAATTCCCCTAGATTACTGTGACCTGTCTTAGCTCTTTTATTCTTTCCAATATATCTGAAGCCTTTCTGTCCTATCTTATCCTCTTCGTTGATTTGTCTTCTATCAGGATGTATGTCCTCGAGACCTTCTTCTGTTATAATTCCCCTAGAGTACTGTGACCTGTCTTAGCTCTTTTATTCTTTCCAATATATCTGAAGCCTTTCTGTCCTATCTTATCCTCTTCTTTGATTTGTCTTTTATCAGGATGTAGGTCCTCGAGACCTTCTTCTGTTATAATTCCCCTAGAGTACTGTGACCTGTCTTAGCTCTTTTATTCTTTCCAATATATCTGAAGCCTTTCTGTCCTATCTTATCCTCTTCGTTGATTTGTCTTCTATCAGGATGTATGTCCTCGAGACCTTCTTCTGTTATAATTCCCCTAGAGTACTGTGACCTGTCTTAGCTCTTGTATTCTTTCCAATATATCTGAAGCCTTTCTGTCCTATCTTATCCTCTTCGTTGATTTGTCTTCTATCAGGATGTATGTCCTCGAGACCTTCTTCTGTTATAATTCCCCTAGAGTACTGTGACCTGTCTTAGCTCTTTTATTCTTTCCAATATATCTGAAGCCTTTCTGTCCTATCTTATCCTCTTCGTTGATTTGTCTTCTATCAGGATGTATGTCCTCGAGACCTTCTTCTGTTATAATTCCCCTAGAGTACTGTGACCTGTCTTAGCTCTTGTATTCTTTCCAATATATCTGAAGCCTTTCTGTCCTATCTTGTCCTCTTCGTTGATTTGTCTTCTATCAGGATGTATGTCCTCGAGACCTTCTTCTGTTATAATTCCCCTAGAGTACTGTGACCTGTCTTAGCTCTTGTATTCTTTCCAATATATCTGAAGCCTTTCTGTCCTATCTTATCCTCTTCGTTGATTTGTCTTCTATCAGGATGTATGTCCTCGAGACATTCTTCTGTTATAGTTCCCCAGGAGTACTGTGGCCTGTCTTAGTTCTCTATTCTTTCTCATGTGTCTGAGGCCTTTCTGTCCTGTCTTATCCTCTTCGTTGATTCGACTTCTATCAGGAGTACGATTCCTCCTGAATGGTCTGTTTCACCTTCTCTACTATGTTTATTGCCTTCGCTATGTCAAAGACTCTTCATGGTGATAGTCATGCGCTACGTTTTCCCCACGAGTAATTAGTGAAAGGATGGTCATTTTAGCGTTTATAAAATATATTTCGTAAATCAAATTTCTTTAAAAAATATAATTTACCTTTTTCAAATCCGTCAAAGTGACCTACGTTTTACACCTCTATTACGAATTTATACCGTAGAGTCATAAAGCCGTAAACATTGAGTAACCTTGACGGATTAAAAAAAGATAAATATTACATTTTTAACACATTGGTGTTTTGAACGTGAATATTTTAATCATCAAATTTGTCTATATATATATATATATATATTTAAGTAATAAAGACCATCATTGAATATTGCCGTGGCAATCTCATTGAACCATATATGAACTACAAAGCTTTTCTTGTAGTCTTGACTTTATCCATTTATTTAATCTTTCCTATCAAGTCAACTCTTTTCCCTTTCGACCCTCCTGAAGTTATGAGAATGTTCGAGGGCTAATTCTTTTTATATTTTGTTCTTCTCTTTTTTTCTATTATAAGGAGGTCTTTCGCCTGTAAACAACAAAAAAATAGATACAAAAATACTTAGATTGCTTTATGTATTAGTATCGTTGTCATGAAATAATAGCACCTACGTAAAGAAGCAATTTCATTGTATTTCAGTCAGAGGAGAAAACTTGTAAACAGCACAACACAAAATTTGTCCCTTGTAAGTTGGCAATCGTGTTTGACACTCACGACCAGTATACAGACATTTACAGATAACATATGGGTACGGTTGTCATAGAATCCCTTTCAAGCCACACTTGTAAAGATGTCACATACTGCGATGTTCTTTCTTCAGTGTTATACTCATAAATATTTTTCTTTATCACTCGAAAATATTTTTCTTTTTCTTTTTTTTTTTTTGATAAGGCTTGATATAAAACAGTGTGTCAGTATTGTACATTAGGTTTATAACCACTGATATTAGGTTTTTAAGGGATTTATAATATTGTATGTAATAAACTGTGTAACAATATTGTACAAAACTTTTCCACTCACTCATTCCTAAAAACAAATAAAAAGAACCAAACGTCACTAAAAGTGTCATTTCTAAACAAAAAGTGAAAATGGTCGACGTTATCTTTGAAAACTTATTTCCTAAATAGTAATATTGTTATTATTTGCTATTTTTCTCACATAGTTGAGACATTACTCTCCACATGTCTCTAAAATTTGAACGAAATTGATAAAGCTGAATTTTTTAAAATTTCATTTTTATAAGAGCCCAATTAATGATTTTTTTTACCGATAATATACGACCGTCGTTTTCGGATAACGAAAATTTGTGTTGTTTGGGTCTTTACAGACTGCACTTGAGCAAAATTTCACAAAAGCTTCATAGATGGTGTTAGCTGTAAAATTTACTTGTGAGTTAAGGATGTTTAAAGGCTCATTTCTTAAACTATAGTAAACCTCAACTTCTTTCAATCTATCCAATGTTTGCCCTTCCCAAACTTGTGCAAAATTTTCAGACTGGGTACATCCGAATATGTTTGGTTGGTGTTGGATATGTGATCAGCATACAGTGAGTTTGTCGAGTGTTTTTTCAAAGCTTGGATATGTTCGCGATATTGTTTCCCGATATACTCACTGTATGCTGACCACATATCCAATACCACCCACAAATATTTGGATGTACACAGTCTGAAAATTTTGCATAAGTTTAGGAAGGGCAAACATTGGATAGAATGAAAGAAGTTGAGGTTTACTATAGTTTAAGAAAAGATGTACACAGTCTGAAAATTTAACATTATTGTTAAGAACTTAATAAGCACATAATTGTATCCTAAAACATTTTAAGTATCCTGTCAATTTGTAATAGCAGTTCCTTTTTAAATGTATCAGAACAAAATTATTCAATTTTAAAATCACCCATTTCATTGGCTCAAGCTGTAAAAAATTTAACAATCTCTAAAATCACAAAACCAGATTTGTAACACTTAACATGTTTAACACTCATTTTCCATTACCACGGATTAGAAGAGTGAACTTAAATTAAAACCAAATTAAATAAATTATAAGACAACAATGAACTTACATATTTTAAATTTCAAGCATTCTATCCAGTCATGTTCTTTGGTTGTATGACTGTGGAGCTGAACTCAGAAGCTGTAAAAAATTTAATTTAGATTAGTCTTCCAACTGTTGTGGTTAATATATTCATTTTCTCACATATACATAGTATCAAAAGTAATGTGGACGGTCAAAAAATTGAAAAGTGATTTTGGAATATTGTCGTTAGAATACATTTTGAAAAAAAAATGTGTTTTTTTTTGGTTTTTTTTAATGGCAGCTACAAAAATGTGAGTTTTAAAGAAATAATGAAAATGTCTTGAGATATGGACAAAATAAACCCTCATACTAAATTCTATTTCAATTATTGGTCCACGCAGGTTTGGGATGTAGTACACTAAATATACTAAAGGAAGATGATAAGCATCGTTCCAAAACTCACTTTTTTTTACTCAAGAGACGTGTAAACGGGTACATCCGCAAAAAACTAGACATGATTATTTGACAAATCGCAAAATATTCCCTTTAACACTTATATTTGTAAATCTTAAAAAGTATACATCCAAGGGTGAATTTTGATAATTTCTTATCCATTACTTGCGGATTTCCTTAATGAAAATTACAATTTTTGAGATTATGACTTTTTAATTTTCAAGAAGTGTCCAAGGACATTTTCGTTTGAGCCCCTAGACTCTACATTTTATCAATATCAGTATAGACAATATATATATATATATATATATTCATTGGTTTTCTTTTTCAATTTTAATCTTTAATGGTTTTTTCCTTGGATATGTAAGAAAGTTTGTGCAATACTTACAGTTAATTTAAACATTTTAATAAACAACTCACGAACAATAAATCAACTTTATATCAGATTATAACGTTATTTTCTTATAAAAACTTTTACTCACCTCCAGATCTGAAGCTTCACTCGGCTTAGAAGAAGAAAATATTTTTCGTAAAAATCAAGTTTGGTTTATATATCAGATTACGGCCAACATATACGTAAACTAAGTCATCCTGCATGCGTCATAAAGGATCAGAAGGAAATCTCATCAAAGATATAAAATCCCTAGGAAGCTTTTAGCTTTACCTCCAAGTAATGCAATTCCCTAGCTTTCAGTGGTGAATATTTGAAAATGTACTGCATCCGTATTGAATATGAGGAAAAGTGAATATCAAGTTGAGAATTTTAGTTATTGGAGGTTATATTTTTTGAGTTTTTTTTTTTTTAGGTCAATCATGATCCTCCCTCGTTTGTCTATCTAACGTATTTATCAATTAAATTAAAAATTAGTAATATACTCAAATAAATCTAATTTCTGTGAGGAATAAACCTTAATCATCTATAGAGCGTAAACAATCTGACTATTGCTGAATAACGTTTTAGAGGAACTGTTAATGAACAAAGCAGCGTATCTTATTATGTCATTAATAACGTACTTTATGTATTATGAAACAGGAGAAGGTTTTAATTTGTCTGGAATTATCAAAACAATTTATAGGCGTCATCATGGTATTTACTAAACCCAATCATAATTGTAATACAAGTAGCTCCTCCAAATGCAATTCCCATTAATTAGTTTCTTTTACCTTGTAGGAAAAGCTCTTGCCTTGTCTCTTCAATCCGAAAAAGTGGTTTTTGGAATGATGTCTGTCTGTTGTTGTATGTGAAGTTCTATACAGATCAAACGGGTGGACCGATTTTTATCAAATTTGACATATTTTACTCATATATATTTTACAAGATTTTTAAATTATTTTCTTGATTACTAAAAATTGGGGGGATGGGGGGTAGTTGCAATAACAATAAAACATAATATTACAATTTACTTAAAATCGGCTCAATAAATTTTGATCAAATTTCACAAAACCCGTAAATAATCAAACAGAACGCATTGGTCGCCTTCACAAATACTGGGTTAAGCAAATTTAGGTTTAATGTGAAGATTAATGTCCCAAACGGGTGGCCTTAATACTGCAATATGAATAATTAGTGCACAGTGATTGGTCTCAGGTGACGCCGTTTATCAGAAATTCAATAATAAATTATTTATCAAAATATAATTCTGAAAATATTAACTAGAAAAAAATAAACTGTAATAATATTTATTTAATAAATTTAATACAACGTTGTGTTCAGAAAATCATCCATTCCTCTTTTAAAAAGAGACATAAATTAAGTCAACCCAATATTTATGAACCCAAGATATATATTTTAACAAAAGTGGTTTAACTGTCGTTGACAAAAAAAAGTACTTTATTTAAACGCTTTTGAAATGTTCAGAGGAAAGGTGATATCACGGAACCGTTTAGAAAGGAATTGAAAGCGTTCCGTTCCTTTGATCTGAATATGGGGATAAATAGGCTACAGAATTTCTTTGGATGGTAAAAGCAGGAGACAAGTATAATTCTATATACGCAGCGCAAAGAGAGTATTGTGATAGTCGACACAATCAATTTTGAGATTTTTATTGTAAAATTCGTTTATAGAATCCTTTTTGTGGTGTCTGTGCAAAAGTGTTAAACACTAAATTTGTTAAGTCGTTAAAATTTTTAAGATGCAACTAGCATGCGAAGTTTTGTGGTGAGTCAAATAATTAGCTTTCCAAATATTTTTGTTGGAAATGTGCCCCTGTATTATAGTCTATACAGTGCCCGAAAGTATGATACTTTTATTTATGTGGTTCAATCGGACGTATTCCATCATTCCTGTATATACAAACTATTATACAACGTTTCAAGATTATAAATCTACTCACGTTATCTAGTGATAAATCTAGAATATGAAAATGTAAGTGAAAATTTATATTCCGTTACAAATTCAGTGAAACGAGAAGATAAATTACTCAAATTAGTTTTATTGGGAGTACGATAACTATTGCAATAAAAACATACAAAATTACTTTGTTGTCGTTATCGTCTATACGTAAGCCGCCTAAAAAAATAAAAATAGAAATATGAAATTTTGTATAGGGGACTATATTGTGCTCATATAGTATCATATTGAAATTTAAAAAAATCTATTTAAAAATACTTAAATGGTGGTCACTTTAAACAGCTTTTTTCCCATATCTCAATGTTATTCAACTTATACCATCCTAAATTAGACACAAATTTGCAGGAAACAATTTCTGCATACAATGGTACCAACTCCACATTTCTACGACGACAAATAGCCAAGTTATTGTCTAAACTTCATTTATGTCAATTCTCCCAAGAAAATCTGATATTGGTATATTTAGTATAGTTACAAAATGCAGTAGGTACGATTCATTGACACGAGCTTAGTGAGTGGAGGCTCCGACATAAATGTGCAGCTTCGACAGATACACTAATATGAGCGAAGAGCATTAGTGGGTGTCTTTTTAATATATACACATTTACGAGGTCTGTTAGGGCCTTACAAACGTCAAGAAATACGCTATTACTAAGTTCAGAAAACCTGTTTTAACTGTTAAAAAAACTTATCCTGCTGGATAAAGACCCCTTGATCTACCAATACAAATATCATTTCCTTCAAGGTTCGAAAAACCAAATTTGGAGTTTGTACATTTTATGGAAGTGGGTAAGTACTATGTAGGCACCAATCAACTTGTTTTTCTATATTTTGATGTCAAGTCACCTACTGATTATATTTCCCTTTTGCACACCCTGTATTATTCTGTAATTATTAAAAATAATACCACGATACCCTATACAATTGAAATCATATATTTCACGGAATAATATCAATTAATATCTAAAGCATGTAATCAAATCACATTTCAAAATCCCCAGACACTGTCGCTACCATTATGGAAGCATTCGCAAATTTATTCCACCGCCTTCTATATAACTTCGATTTAGCTATGTAAACACTGAACATCGATATCGTGTAAACATAATGGTGGAACTTTGGAGGGTTTCAATTACTTTGTTAGGAGGAAGGATTCTGTCAATTAGTAAATGGAAAACTGAAGTAGGTGAATTTGATGACTTTTGTTTATTTAGTATTTGGGGAAAAATTGTCTTAGTTGTAAAACTGTGTTTAGTAAATTGAAATAAAAAGTATTTACGAAATCGTAATTGGTAAATTGAAATGGCATCTCAAATTTTAAATGGGATTTTTTGTTACATTGATTTTTTCAGGTATACGTTGTATAGAGAAAGTTATGTGAAGGGTTAAACAATCGTCGAGTTTTATGCAGATATATCATGTTTTGTTCAAGTGTATGGTATATGTGAAATGATTTACTATTGAATATTTTTATTTTGTCATGCACCACAATGAATTAGGAGAAAGATTTATTACGTACTTGTACTAAAATAGAAACCTTTGTTTTCACGCTCTTTTACCAAATAATCTGCCTCTTCTATTTCAACATGTCACAAAATATTTTATATAATATATGGAATTCAATATCATTCAGAATAAAGCCACAATCCTTCAAAAGGAATGATAGCTGCCGAAACCCATCTTGTAGATATATTGTAGTCGTAAAAAAGAAAAGTGAACCATTTATAGTTGGGTCATATATTTAAGAGAAGAAGAGAGTTTTCTACGGGTGTAAGTATCATATGTTGATATTTTATAACTAAATTATTCAATTTTGCCGTAATTGCTGTTAGTATACATATAAACTCAATATTTGCTGTTATTAAAACTGGAAAGAAGTATTTTTTAAATATATTTTGCCATCAGAGAACGTCTTGAATTAAAATCTTTACATCCGGCCTTGATTTTCAATTTTCTTTATCCATAGCGATTTTTTTTCTAATTTCCTGTTCTATTAAATATCTCTGTTTCTATAGATTGAATAAGAAACAAAGATTAATTTCAATTATTACTAATAACATTATTTTCGTAACTGTTTGAATTAATTTCTAAAAAAATATTTTTCTATTGGTAATTTTATGTTTTTTCTTAATAAGCTTAATTTAAATACTTATATTTTAAATAAAATATGGAAAAAACGTACTTTTTATTTGGTACAAACCAGTAAAATTTTCGTTTATATAAAATTTGTGATTTTTCTAAAATTGGTGGACAAAACATCGTAGGTCAACAATTATGATTAATAAATTGTACATTTTTTATATCTTATATCTCCAAGTTCGCTTTATATAAACTTGGTGATATCTTTCATAAAAGCAAAGTGGCTTTACTATGTTTGACAATAAAGTCTCTTTATTTTACGGCTGTTGAAGTGTTAAAAGAGATTTGATATCATGGAACAGTTTGGAAGGGAATTGAAAGCGTCCCGTTCCTTTGATCTGGATATTGGGATAAATGCAGGATTTTTATAAGTGGTAAAAACAGAAGAAATATATAATTCTATAGCGTTTTAATTTCTTAAATATACATAACGCTGAATTGTGACAGAGATTGAAATCAATTTAAATTCCTAGACCTCAAAGCATCACGTCGAATTGTCATACAAATATTGTATGGTTTTTAGGTTTTAACAGATTTTATTCTATGAAATCTTTTGTTTACTACTGTAAGTAACACGTAATATAAAGTGTATCAGAATTCAAACAGTAAGAAGTCGTCTAAAATTTAGGCAACTTGCACAACTAAACTGTTGCGCAACCTCTTACTTATATTTTGTATACTTTTAACTACTGATTAATTGTGTTTTGGAATTCTTATTCTTCAAATATTGTTAAACAATTAACGATTCCTAAGTGTTCTGGTAGCTCAGTGGTTAAAGGCGTCACTTTTCCATCATGAATAGCACCTGGAATCGTGGGTTCGAATCCCACTCAGGAAACAAAATTCATTCTTTGCAGTTTGGTTTATTCTAACTCGTGGTATGGCGGAGGGAGGACCAACCATAGTTAAACGCTAATTGACTTTATTGGAAATTGAAGAGATTGGTTAATATCCAGCTACACAGAACACGCCTATTTTGTACATCTAAAACTACTAAATCGATGAATTAGGTTTTTGTCAATAAGAAAGTTTGTGCACTAGTTGTCTATTGTTAATTGAAATATTTTATTACAGAACTCACTAAAAATAAATAAATTTTCATCTCGTACTGAAACATGTAAAAGTTTTTCTAACCTCCAGATACAATTTTACATTCAATTTCTAAAAGGCTTTACTAAGGTTAAGAGAAGAAAATATATTTCGTAAAAATCAAGTTTGGTATCTTATATAAGATTAGAGCCACAATACTATATTTAAAAACTATTTGTCTAAAAAAACATATGCAGCTCTCGTATGTTATTCAAGTGAAAAGTAGATGTGGAATTATTAATTGTTGGTTATTGAATGTTGTTGTCTGTCGTACACCACAGAGGGCGTATAAAATCTGTATATCTGGCTTTGAGTGGGAGTCGTTTTTTGTTTTTGATTTTTTTAAAATTTCATATTCAAACGTGTCGGATTCTATAGATTCGATCATTCAAAAATTTTAATTAAATGTAATGAATTTTACTTTATAAAATTCTGCTATTTTTTTATAAAATATTTATAAGAACAGATATAAATTCCATTTATATAAAATTTCTGTTTTTCCGTTAATTGTTGGGCAAAACATCGTAGGTCAACAATTCTGTTTGTTAAATTGTAAGTTTATTTATGTTATTTCAAATGGTATGCAACCAGAAATGTTTCATTCCCATCTGACTTTATAGAAGGCGAGATTGTTTTAAAATTAAAATTAAAATGGCTTCAATTCAAGGTTTTCCCTAGAAAATGTGATATTCGTATAGTTATGAAATCCGGTAAGGCCAAGTCACCGACACGAGCGTAGCGAGGGAGTCGCTTTATATTCTTTACAAGATTATATGGATCTTATAAATTTTATAAGATCTTATTGAATTGCTGATTATATAATAATTAAAATAAATATTTCTTTACCTTATTGTATTCAAAGCAATTCGTCATTCATGTGAAACACTACAGCCTGTTTCGCCGATCACGGTCGACTTCATCAGTGCAGGACTCAACACTTAAAATAAACGTCTCTTTTTCTTATCCACAGCTTCGAGGCCCGTCAATTCCGAGGCGTTGACACTAATGAAACTATTGAAGATTTCGATTTAGCGACGTCAAAAGAGTAGTGATACACACAGTTAATTATAACATTTAATAAATCTATATAAAAAATGTTTAAAACTAAGTTACCATACTGAGTGAAGATCCCCTGATCTAACAATACAATTTAACATTTCCTTCAAGGACCAAAAAACCAACTTTTGGCGTTATATTTAAAGAATCTACTTTTATTTTCTATGATTGGGCTGGGTAAATACCATGATGACGTTTTTGTTTCTCACTCTCTCTTTACTTTTATGTTGAAAATTTTGACAAACTGATTTTTGAAACACCCTGTTACAGAAAAAGAAACTCCATCAGATAATGTATAGTCACATTTCAATCTGTTCCTTACGCGAAGAATGCACGTCATTTCTCCCTCTAAACACCAAAGATAAATCGTCCTTCTTTTTTCCTTTACAACTTCATTATTTCCACGAAATCGGCTTTGGACGTTAGGTTTATCTATTATGTTATCGAAATT